>OMOW01107121.1:0-11846 GCA_900312555.1 Lamprogrammus exutus
CCTGCATGTACAGTATATCCCCACAACGTTCTCTCAGTGACTTCACGTTATGGCGGCGACATCGCACGAGCTGCCGACCGATGTGAGAAGGCACCCGGAAGTTACTATAGGATAGAGATCCGTGACAACATACAGAGGTGTCAGGGTCAAAGGTCAGAGGTGAACATGTTTGTATCTCACTAAACTTATAAGTTGATGTAGAGGAGCTTTGAGAGGCTTTAACAGGTGTTCATGGATCCATAAGGGTCCATTCAAAGACCTACAGGTCTACTAAGTAAACAGCAAATTTCGCCCAAACTGTCAGTGACTCACTTCAGATGTAATTTATCCTGAAATAATTACAATTTTCTAAACTCACCAGAGCATCAATCTGTACACCAAATTCTTGATTTCGTCAGGTACGCATCCAAACCCAAAAGAACTTCACTGGGCTATGGCAGGGAGCCGTCACCACGTTTACCAAGGAGGGGGTAAGCCAGTCACCTTTCACCTTTCACTCTCTCTACTCTGTGTGCAGATGAAAACCAGAAAGCACTCAGAGAGCCCCGACCTCTGCCAAGGACAAACATGTCTTTCAAAGCCACCATAACAGCCAGACCTTGAACACACACACACACACAAACCAAAGCACAAACCTACTCTAGTGGAGGGAATGAACAATGTCATGCACAACAAATGAGAGGTTTCTAAAGTTCAGAGCCTTATCAAGCCTCATTCTCACACTCTTGCCTCCAGAGTTTAGGTGGTTGCCAAAATAACCATGCAGCAGCCGTCAGGGTTGGGGTGGGATTCGATAGATAAATGGAGTATTTTGATTTTGTCGCTGCAGCTTTGTTGTTTTGCTCACTCTGACTTGTTTTTGTTTTTCTCAAACCGTGTCTTCTTCAGGTGCATGGCTTCTTCAAAGGCATGTCCTTACCCATCACCACCGTCTCCATGACGTCCTCGGTGGTGTTTGGCACCTACAGGAACTGCCTGCAGTGTCTGAGTCAGTTACGAGGAGCTCCTGGAACTCCACACACCAAGCTAGAAGTCCTGCTGTCCGGCCTGGCGGGGGGTGTAGCTCAGGTAATGCATCAACGTTAGATACTGGCTGAAAGTTCTTGAACTACACATTAATATACATTTCAAATTAAAGTGATACGCTGGTGATTTTACACTATTTCATGATTTTCTGGACAAATGTGTCCAAATGAGGTCACTGACATTGTTTCTTTTTGTCATTTTGAGCATTTTGGAGATATTTGGTGTTCACTTGCCAGGCTGCAGTAGATCTGTAGGTCTTTGAATGGACCCTTATGGATCCATGAACACGTGTTAGAGCCTCTAAAAGCTCCTCTACATGAAGCTATAAGTTTAGATAGGTACAAATATGTTCGCCTCTGACCTTTGACCATGAAACCTCTGCATGTTTTCATGGATCTCTATCCTACAGTAACTTCCGGGTGCCTTCTTGTGCGATGTCGCCCCATAACGTGAAGTAGCTGAGAGAACGTTGTGGAGATATACATGCAGGGCGTCGTGAGGACAAATGAAAACCTTCATTATAGCGTAACACAGATCTATTTGGGAATCCACAAGATGCGATTAGCTTTTATTGTGGCGGGCAAAAAGTCTCTTTGTGCTTTAGAAGAAACAGCAGCATGGATCCATAAGGGTCCATAGAAAGACCTGGTAAGTGAACGCCAAAGCTGAATGCTCCAGTTTACAAAAAAAAACAACATTAGTGACTTAGTTGTGACGTAATTTTCCGTGAAACTGTTTAGTCAAACATTTAGTCAAATCATTTAAACATGTGACTCATTCAAACAGCCTCTGTTTCATGGAGGAGGTTGTTTTGCGTTAGTTGTAATGAATCGATTGTTCTCACATGATGTTATCGTGACTTCTCTCCCCCATCAGGTCTCAGTGATGTCACCGGGGGACATAGTTAAAGTTCGTCTTCAGTGCCAGACCGAGTCCAGGCGAGGAGGAACCAACTCGCCCAAACCCAGGTACCACGGGCCCGTCCACTGTCTGCTGAGCATCATCAAAGAGGAGGGCTTCCTGGGGCTGTACAGAGGAGCTCTACCCCTCATGCTCAGGGACGGACCGTCTTTTGCTACGTACTTTCTGACTTACACCACCATCTGTGAATGGCTGACGGACAGCTGCAAGACAAGACCAGGTGAGTGTGGTCCGTTTTAGGACAGGACGCTGTTTACCTCCGCCTCAGGGGCAGAGTGTTCATCCTGTCTGTTAGTGGACAGCTCAAAACCCACCGCATAGTTTTCAGAAAATCTGGTGGGAAAATAGACCAAAGGTCGAGAAGAGTTTCTTGTTTTCGGTGTGGACCAGATTCATTATAGCCAACATGCAGCGACATTAATGAAATGATTTGACTGGTGAAATGTTGTGAATACAAGCAAGGAACAAGAGGAGGAGCGGGAAACAGAGCCGGAGGTCTGCTCTACTCTGGACCAGGCTGCTAGAAACCACCAGAACTTCATTAATGAATATAAATAATCGAATTGACACGAAAGCACAAAACACCTAAAGGAAACTTTTTGTGGTGACAAATTTGAGTGTGAAGTTAAGACACAAATACGAGTTTTTATTCGTTCCAGTTTTGTTCTTAGTCTCACTTTTTTCCTGCTAAATCAAAACAGGTTGAACAAACTTCACCATGAATGTTCCAGATTTAATTCTGTGGGTCTCCTGAAAAAAAAGGAAGTATTATATGAGATGCTGACTGCCAGAGTGAGCTCAGTAGAAACAGAAATATGCAGACAGCATAAATGTAGTACTTTTCCTCTCCGGGCTTAAGTGGTTAAATACTTGTAAGAGTGGCTCGCCTTTATGGTACCAGGTACTATAACTCTTACAGTAGGTGACAAACACCTCGTGGAAATAAAATACAAGCGAAAAGTCACTGCGGCTCTTAAATTTTCACCTTTTCCGATTCTGTGCAGATTGGAGTGGCGTGATGCTGGCTGGTGGAATAGCGGGGATGGCAGGCTGGACCGTCGGGACGCCCATGGACGTGATCAAAGCTCGGCTGCAGATGGACGGCGTGAGAGAGAGGAAACGATACAAAGGGTTTTTCCACTGCATCGGCGAGACGGTACGAGTGGAGGGAGCCGGTGTGTTCTTCAGGAGCTTAGGCATCAACTGCCTGCGCGCATTCCCCGTAAACATGGTGGTGTTTGTCACGTACGAGATCCTCGTCAGCTTCATGGCAGCGCGACCAGACAGTGTGGATGCAGCTGCTGTTGGGCTCAAGCAGTATTGACCTCCAGTCTGAACGCTTCCATCTCTGGTGTTTAGTTTGCATGATCTCCCCGTGTCTGCATGGATTTATCTGAGCGCTCTGGTTTCCTCCCACAGTCCAAACACATGCAGGTCAGATGAACTAGAAACTCTTTATTGCACATATGTGTGTGTGTGTGTGTATGAGTGTGTATGTGTGTTAGCCCAGTGACAGACTAACGATCTGTTCACGGTTTAATGCTGGGACCCTGCACAGTCGGGATGTGCGAATCAATACCGGAGTAATCGATACTGTGATACCAGGGGTGTGAAGATGCATTGTGGTGACGATTCTACTGCATCGATCTGAAACACTAATAGAAATAAAAATTGATAATATCAATTGTTTTGGGGGAAAACTGTGTAATCAGTAATGTTAGCTACACAGATATCCAGATCTACAGCAGATAAGTAGAAAAGTTATTCATCGTGTTGAATTGGGAGCCTAAAATGACACATTAGAGTCAATAAATGTGAAAATATAAAGACTTACCAGGGCAAAACATCTTTAATTTAAAAACAACAAAACATTTGCTATGTTAGGCAGATTGTGTTGTGGGATTTATTGACCTTTACAAATTAATTGAAAATAATAAATTAGTTTTAAATATTTACTCATTGTTATAAAAAACGTTGAATTCCTATTAAAAATAGAAACATTGTAGAGTGTCAATATCAGTATTGTCATTAATTGCAAATGCAATAATCAGTATTGACATTAAAAATGGCTGTGTCGCCCATAGCTGCTGCACAGAGGATGGATGAATGGATGGATGGATGAATGGATGAATGGATGGATGGATGTCTGTTACATATATATGTATACGTGTGAAAGTGTTCATTAGCTCAGGGTAAGTAGTCAGGGCGTGGCCTCTCTGGTCAAACATTTGCTCTCTCTCTCTCTCCTGCACTCAGGCAGTGAAGGTGGGACACTCTGAATGTGACTTTGGCTTTGTTTCCGTCCCCGAGGAGATTTTCTAATCCACAAACTCTGCCTTTTATTCTTCTGTGGCACCATAGGTTCAGTCCTGACTAGAAGAGTTCATTTTCCAAAACAGATAACTTCCTTTTTACTCAATGTTTTTTCTCACTGCATTCCCAAGGATATCAATCAAACTGATGTTGGTTTAAAATACAATAACATAAAAAGAAACTTAAAAAAAGAAACATAAAGTTTGACTGATATAACCTGAAATGCGGAATTCAAATATAACTTCAAATAAAAATTTAAATGGAGCTTATCTGTTTTAGCAGAACTCTTCCTGTTGCCACTCTAATGTCAGAGCAGCAGAGTGTAATAGGCCAAACTTGCCTCGTTCACAGCAGTTTGTGCCTGTCGAGATGCGAGCAAGCTTTTATAAATATTTAGAACTTATGAATGAGCTGCAAAGCGCACAGTTTTACAGAAGCTGAAAAGTAAAATAAAGTGCCTGTATTTAAATAATGAAACATGATGTCAACCATAACGACACAAACATTAAAGTGTGTAGAACTTCTGTCTATGGCTCTGATTCTTTACATTTACCTACATTCATATTTACAGATGTGAATTTGACTATTTACGTACTATTTAAGTTAAAACTTTTAAATGTGTATGAATAAATGTGAGAACATGAGTGTGTGTGTTGCATTCACCAGGACTCTGTACAAGCAGTGGTGATGTAACATTCTCACGTTCCCAGGTAAAGCAGGCTGCAGGTCTGTGCTCTTCTCTGGGTTTGTGGCGCCATCTAGTGTAAGAACAGGACATCACATAAACAGGATGATAAAAACATTGAGGCACTGCCTGATACATCTCAGTCAGTTATCGATAAGCCCCCCCAATGTAACCATCTAGACAGCCTGTATGTTCACCAATTAAACAGAAACATTTTAAATGTCTTTTATAATGAAGGAATGTCCTTAATCACTAACGCATAGATTAGAGTTATAGTTGTGAACGGATTACTGCAATTTTATCCTATAAAATCTACAACATGAAAGCATGAATAAAGTTTGTCATAAAAGCCTTAATTGTTTTTTTGAGAGATTTACCTCAAGATCAACATAAACTTTACTGTCCCTTTAGGTAAATTTGTTTTGAGCAAGCACAAAAACAAACACACAGGCACAAAAAATACTATAGAGGCAAGAGTAACATACGTGTCATATGAATAGGATAGATACTTAATCATGACTCGATAAAACCTGATGAAAACTTAATATTGCTCAGTCACAGTCAGCATATTTCACCTCTTCTTTTAAAAATGACATTTTACTCAAATTCGACTGAACAGCCCTTTCGTTAAAAACAGTGATCGATTAACATATTGCACACACACACACATATATTTTTTACATAAAAAGTACTATATATTCTTATTTTCTAAATTATTTAATATATATAATACATTTTTAAATTCATTTCTATAATAATAAATGTGTTATTTTGGGCCTATTTCTGCTTATTTTGGGCTTTCCTAACGAGTCCTAACAAGCAGGTAAGACAGCCAGAGCACCAAACTTAAGTGAGCTCAAATGAAGAATGCTGCAACTATGTAAAATAAAACAGGTGAGTTTTAAAAATGCTACTTTCTGTCACCAAGGATACATAAATAATACAATTCTATGATAGGTTTAATGGAACAAATTTAGAAGAATCAAGTATGAGGGTAAGTTTTGGCTTTGCACAACAGCTTGAGGTGTAGATAAAACAAAAACCCTGATGTAAAGGTCCACTTGTCTGGAGCAGAGCCTGATCAGTGTCAATGTTGCCAAGCTTTTCCATAATGAGATGTATAGCGAAACTCCAGGAATTTGCAGCTGGTAGCATGAAAGACGCCTGAATGTTGCCTTTGTTAGCTGCTGTTAATTGAACCCTGCATGCATTTCCTTCGATGCCACATCATCCTGCAATTACGTGAGCATGTAAAGATCTCGCTGAGTTAAGTTACAAGCTGTAAACAGTGTTCGTCCTGCAGTCATTCAGCCTGTGCACACAAGTCTGAGGCGTTCACACACAAGACGGTCATGCTGTTTGTGAATGTGGTGTGAACGCTGCTATTTTTGGTGACAACACTGAGAGGAGTGACTCACCAAAAGAGCCTTTCATGTGCATTTCAACAGTATCACACTAAAGCTTTGTTATTCCATCTGTCTGTCATGGATCACATAACAGCTCCAGTTTCACTGAGAGTCCTTAATCCTTTAATAACCAAAGAACACTCAAAATAATTGCTCCTAAGAATGTCCCCACAGACATCTTTTGCTATCCAATACAAATATCAAATCAATCAGCGGGGTTTGTACGTATCTACGAGTGCCTCATTAAATGATGGTTGCAGACATAACGCCTGGAAAGCTTCATATTGCCATCAGCTCTCAGTAACACTTGGGCCTCCTTTTGCCAATCGCCGTTTGGGCTATTTTAGGAGCTCTGCGCTCCCCGGTTAGTGACGTGTGCTGCTGGGTAAATCTGCAGCTTCCTGCAGCCTGGGCCTGCAACCTCAGACGGCATCAGCTGTGAGAGGATGAATGGAAACAAGGGAGGTGAGAGGGAAAGAAAACAGAGAAGATGCTGGAAAGACGAGAGAGGGGAGGAAACATACAACCAGCAACGAAATGTGTTTTGTTTTGGGGCGAGAAGAGGAGGATCTGTTTGGATGGAGAGAGAGATGAAGGATGAATCACTGAACAAGTTCTCAATGATGAGGAGTGGTAATGGTCGGTGGAGGAGGAGTGGGGGCGCTGTCGCTCTTCATAAAGGACTGACAGGAGCGTCAGAGGGAGGCCAGGCAGGAGAGAGGAGCAGGAGTGATTCACTGACTCCTCTAGATGCTCGGCATGAATTCCACCTTTAAAGCTTGGAAATGTTTGTTTGCAGCGCGTTTATTCTATTTCTTGCAGAAGAAGAACGACTCGAGCCAAAACTAATGCAAGGGAAAGAATTTCAGTGTCAGATTGTAACAAATTCACTCAAAGGAAATTAATGTGATACAATAATCTGGTGGATATTTAGAGGGATGAAGGGAGATGAAGGATGAATGAATGAACAGGTTAAAGAGGCAGAAGAGGAATGGAACGGTCTGTGCATTCATCTCAGTGGTCTCCTTTACTCCTCATCCATGGTTTTATCTCTTATCTCTGCATCTTTACTTTCATTTTTTGTGTTCATTTATTTGTCCAATGATGATTGATGAAAACTGCTATACAAATCAAATGTGACTGATCATTTGATTGATTGATTGATTGCTTGAACAAATCAACAAAAGCCGAATACTCTAAGCTGCATAAATTGTTCTTTTATTGCGGCGCTTTTGTTCTGGATTGTAAAGATGTGTTTAAAGTGACGTGTGTTACTTCAGATGAACCCATGAAGGATCCAGATCACTTTAATATTCTGAGTTCTGCTAAATTTGGTTTGGCGTACAGGCGCTCGGTCACAGCGACAGGAGACAGATTTGTTTTCCTCTTACGTTCTCTCTTTCTATAGGGATGAAGGATGTTCTGGTGCAGGCATTACTCAACGCGTGGCAGATACGTTTGATATGAAAAAATGTACGGCCCTGGATGAGAAGTTTGCAGGGATTTAAGATAACAGCGTCTGGATGCGATCAGCGACATAAAGATCTGACAATTAAATGAAAGGTGGTCTATTAATCGATTAATTCATTTCACCCAATTAGTGATATATAACGACAATATCATCGCGATTTGTTGTCAAAATGGTGGTATAGAAACGTTGACATTGCTCGGCCTCGATTCTTTCTGCATAAAAGCACAATCAAGGTCAGTAAGTCATAGGTCATAGGTCACATAACCTGATTAGCAGCATTAGCAGCAGCAGATTCAAGCAGAGGTTTGGAGGATACAATGAGTCCATTATGTGTGTGGTAATCAAACCAGCACAAGGACGGGTAAAGTGCAAAGCATGCTGGGATATACTGTGTATGCTAATCACATAACAATGTTACTTAAACTTAATTTGTTAAAGCTTTTTATAGAATCTTCATTTGAAACTCACAAATCTAAGATGGGAAACGGTTCAGAGCAAGAAACTCTGCATTGACTTGACGTAAACGTCTCAGATGTACCTTTAATTAAAGTAATTACTTTTACTCATTAATGACTTCATAAAACAAAAAGGCTGCAGTATTTTCATATACAATATAATTTATATTATGTTGACATTACACTCAATTTTTAATATGAGATTTGTTATAATGTCTGAAAAAATGAATCAATATTTTATTTGACTTCAAATCTGACATTAAACTACAACAGAAAGACTTTGTGTCCTGTCATGTTGATTAAATTAAAACATCAGAAAGTCACGAGTCAGCACTAAATAGCACAAAATTATTTGGGGTTTTTTATAAATAAATTTCAATTTTTGTTCTCACTCTCATTTTCTGCTTACTAAATCAAAACGCACTGAACAAGAGTGGTTAACAAAGCTCGATGGTCACCAGCGAGCATGAAGAAACAAAATGAAGAGGGGATAACAAGCAGGAAGAGGAGGAACAAAGTGAGCAAAGAAAAGACAACTGGGAGAAGAGGAGGAGGAGAGGCTGAAAAGGAGAAAGAGAGAAGAAAGGAAGGAGCAGGAGGAGCAGGAGGAACAGCCGTGATGTTAGCATCTCTGCTCTCCTACACACTGACAGCCTGGTGCAGGGGCAGAGGGTTCAGACCAGGTCACACACACACACACAGAGAGAGAGAGAGAGAGAGAGAGAGAAGCCTGTTGATGCCATGACACTTTGGCAGAAGAGATCACAGGGAAGGAAGCCTGAAGTATTCAAACCATGTGTGGAGCTCCATGCAGGCTGCAAAACAACAAGCTTCAGCTCCATAAGATGATGAAACCATTGCATCTTCTCTGACATCAGGCTGTGGATCCTCATCACAAACCAACCATCACAAAGTTACCAAACAACATGTCAGGCAGTGCAAAACTAAGAGTCAATGGATAGTGTCTGTTTTATTCATCTTTATCAATTCATTGATCAATGGAACACAAAGATCATCATCTGCAAACTTCATCCTTGTGTTACGTGGAGGATGCAGCTGAGAGAGGAGAGGAGACATCAGAGAGATTTCATCCTCTCTCCTCTGCTACTAGGAGATGAAAAAACCTTTTGTACTTTTACTTAAATGTATTTATTTATTCCATCAAAGTCAAGATAATGTGTAACAACTCGGTAAGATGTGAAAAACAACAATGAAAAATAGCTCAAAATGCTCTAAGTAAGGATAACGCTCTGTCAGCGGGTGATTACGCCCCTCAGCTGGGATTTACTGACATACGGCTGCTTATCAAAGAAGTACATTCATTTCAAACACATTTACGACTAAATTCAAGCTTCTGCTGGGTAAAATAGTCTCATTGCTGCCATTGTTTGGTTAGCAACTGCGCTGCTACGCAAACAATGGCAGCAGAGTCGAGCCCACTAAGCTAGTAGCTACATAGCAGCAGCTTATGTAGAGTTAAAGTTAAATCGCACATTTCCAGTAACTGTGAATGGCGTCACAGTGAAAGAGATGTCTTTAAGGATGTTGTTGCTGATGTTTTGTTGCTTTTCAGTTTGAAAACCTGACGCGTCATCTTGTCAGGTAACAACAACAGGCCAAAGCTAGTTTGTAGCGGCGATGCTAGATGATTAGCTTGGCTTAACAGTGGACAAGCAATGGCTCCGTCATCACGCTCAGCGGGCATCATTAAGACAATAACAAAATGTTGAATTGTCTTATAACAGCTAACAACACATTTAGGGCACAAACAGAACCTCGTACATGTGATTTTCTGTTCTTTGTGTTGTAATTTTGTGTCAATAAAGAATTCCAATGTGCACTGATATCAACATCCAATGTCAAACTGGACTAACTCAGCATTTGTTTCTGTTGTCTCATATGTAAACAGTCAACTTAACACAGTTTTGTTAGCAAATGCAAAGGAGAATATTTAAGGGGAAATGAGACAATGCTCAGTTTAAGATTATTAAATAAAACCCAGATTAAGATTGACTGCTTGTTTTAAGAGAACAGGCCGTTGTTGTTGTTGTTGTTGTTGTTGTTGTTGTTGTAGTAATTAGTTTCTGCTCTGTGGATGGAGGAGGAGATATCAGTCAAACTTCACGCTACTTTAGTTTTGCTAACTTATTTAATTATTATTTCTCCTTTTAACCCAACTTCAGTTTAGAAGCCACAAAATAAACATTTACACAAACTGACAAATCTGTTTATGCAAATCAATTCTTCATATTCAACATCCACCGATTTCACAGAAAATTTAAATATAAAAACATTAAATTTACATTTAAAAAACTTAAGTTATATTTAGTTCCTAACCTTCTGTTTTGCTTATCTCCCCATCAGACTCCATTGTTGTATAGGCTCAGCCTGACCTATACGATTGCTTTTGTCGGACCATAAAGCCATATTTCCCCTCTGTAAATGATAAACCACCATACAGTTATCTATGGTATAGAATAGCTCGAGGTCAGGTGAAGCACACAACATGTTACTGCACAAAGGTTATGTTTATCTTACTTTATGTCTCACCCTCTGGATCCTGTATATAATATATGACTCATAACATGAAACGCACCCATCATGTTGACATGGATGAAGGGGCTCAGACATCTGCCTGGGGCAATAATTATTCATCTTAACGTATGGCGTGTATGGTCTAACAGTGCGAGGCTTTAATGTGAACCTTGTGAACCGGTCTGAAGATCTGAAGACGCATCATCTTCATGTGTAGTGACAGGAAACACAGCCTGGGGGTTAACGCGCAGATCAAGGTCTGCACGTTCAAAGTGAAGGGATTCCATACCTGCAGAAACGTCACCTGAGGAGACGTTTCAGAAGTCTGACAGTGACCACACAGCAGCACACATGTGACTCTTTACTTGTGATTGTTTATCTTATTATAAATCTGCCAAACGTTTTGTCTTCTTCTCTTTATATATTTGTTATTATCAATTGGAAAAAGTGTAATTCTGCTTCCTGGGGAGGAAGTGGTCAAAGCCTCTTATGGCCTCTTCTTCTTCTTCCTCCCCTGCACACGTGTGCTTTCTTATAAATATAAAAATAAAAATCCAAATCTGACAAATCTTCAACCAGAGAGGAAATGCGTTTAATCTGAATTTGTAGCCGAGATTCTTTTGAGATTATTCAGACATCAACAACTTCATTTAATCTCATCAGAATCCCCATTAGAAAGCTTTTTAGCTTCTGGTTCTTAAAAGCTCAATAAGCTTCGCATTCATTCACACAAACCGTTTTTCCACCGCCGGTGAATCCCTCACGCGTGGAGGAGTCGTACTTACTCGCGCTCGCCGCCCGGCTCGGGTGTCGTTTATGCCGTAGGGGAACCTCCCGGGTGAGGGCTGAGCACAGGTTCAAGTCAGTGACGTGTAAAGGGAAGCGATCAGACTGTTGCAGATGAAGCTTCTTCAAACAATCGTGACGTTTTCACTTAGTAAATAACTTGTGGATTACCAGCGGTAAATTACGCAAAATACAACGAGACCGTCACTTCTTCTAACTCAGTTCTCTGGGGCAGCTCATTGCTTATA
>OMOW01107122.1:0-11143 GCA_900312555.1 Lamprogrammus exutus
GTAGATTACCCCAGCATGTCTGTCAGCCCAGTAAACTCTTTCTTCTCTGAAATGGAAGTCAAGCAGGACAGAGCTTCCCACCCCAGCGATAAGTCGCCTTTGGTGCTTCCCATCGAGATCTATTCGATGGATGGCTTTACCATGGCCAAAAATCAGGAAGGGCTGTGGAGCTTAACAAGGAAAATGTCATACAAATTTTACATTAATCTTTTGAATTTATTTTAATGCCCTACAACATAGAGTGCAGTTCCAAAAACCCATATGGCCACAAACAAGTGCATCTCACTTTTCACTCAGTAATTCAATAGTACACGATTTCATTCTCAAAAATAATAAGATTTGGTTGACTAAAGTTCTAAAATATCAAATATTTCATATTACATGCAGTGTATAATTAAAAGATAATATATACAGATTGTTACATACCAGTGTGATAAAATGTTCAAGAATTAAGCTTTAAGCATGTGAATACTGCTGTCTGTTTGCTCTCAGTATAAGAAATGAATGACTTTGACAGGTACTAATGCATTCATGGCTGTAGCTCCCTTCTTTGTGCCTCTCTGCTGCTACCATTAAATATGTCAAATCGTTCGCTAAAAGGCCCTAAAGTAATGGGGTGAAGTTCAAGGCAACCTCAACTGCCTCTGGATAAAACATCGTCTCTTAGCAACAAATAGGTCTTGCGCTATCCTGATTCATTGAAGGTTCCCATTTCGGTATGTTAAAGTTGCTAACCACTTACAAGCAGCAAATATTTGGAAATAAATTGTAAATGAATGATAGTAAATTAAATGTCCTTTGCAGGAAATACAGACGTGGCCAAAGGTGTTGGTACCGTTCCAATATAATACAAAACAAACAACAACACAGTTTTCTCTGAAATAAGTGCAGAAGTCTCATTCAGAGCTACAGAAAGTGCTTGATTGCAGCGATTGCCTCAAAAGGGTGAGCTACACTTCTTTCTGTTGTCCAAGTTCAGTGTGGTGCACACAATGATACCAAACAGCACAGGGAGTGATTATAAGATTGAAGACACCTGTGAAACTAATAAAAGAAAATAATCTGCTGGAAATATCATTACAATCCAATTATTTACAATCACTTCTAATGGGTATAAATAATTTTGTCCAGGCCATTTTCATTCATTTTATTATCTAGAATAATATCTTACAATGAAAATCAAAAGCAAAGTGTCAGTTATATTAAATATGGAGTAATGTATGGTGGATGCCAATTACTTCTGTCAGTTTCAATTTATTTCAGAGAAATTGTGTTGTTTTTAAAAAAAATTGAAACGGTACCAACACTTTTAGCCACGTCTGTATTGCAATTTCCTGATACAAAGATGGAGATTGCTGTAAAGACCATTAAACTGTGGTGGTCCTGCTTGTGAGGTGAAAACAAATCTGTGTTAACTCTCTGAATGAAAGAAGACACTCTAGTCTAACATGTCAAAAACACTGCCATGTGCAGCCATGGATACTGCTCCTAACACTGAGGAATGAAGACAACAATGAAGCAATGAGCCACACCAGACAGACAAATCAATGACCAGTCTGCCATGAGTTTCCCATGATGATCGTTGGTGTTGAGTTGCTAGGAGGCATACTGATAAATCATTGACAAGTTCAGATAGTGGTCATCTTAGACTAGACGCTTAGTAATTTTGGTGTTATTCTGCCAATAGTCCAATGACCCTCACACGACTCCCATGTGACCCAGTGAGTAACTCACTGGGTCAAGGTGTGAATGTTCTGGTGAATCTGGAGGATAAATGCCAGATTATTGCCCACCATTGATGTAGAACTGAAGCTACCTGGAGGAGTGGTGGTTCGTCTTTGAGACTTAACAGAAATTCCAGTTGTCTTGAACTCCTATGACTGAGGACCCTCACAACAATAATCCCTTTACTTGATAGAAAATGATATTGTGCTTACCAAGAGCAACTGACTTTCTGCTTCAAGAAAACAAAAAAACATCCTGAGATCTTTGATGGAGTCCAGGATGCATCCTCAGTAGTGTCTTTGCTTAGAAACCACAGCGGGTCATGTAGGTGACTTATTTTGCTACAGCTTTGTGCTGTACCACAATTTTAATTGATTAATAAACGTACCCATTCTGTTATACCTGCGTGTAATCATCCCTCCAATTAGACACTACAGATGGAACAGACGTATTGCTGCTGAAGGTATTTAATCAACTGAAAAGGAAAGACCTCAAGTGTCTTAAGGGTCCTTGAGTAAGAAACAAAATCAGAACCAACCCAGAGCATGCCTCTCTCTAATTGACCCTGACCTCTGATGTCTCTGTTGAGGATGCAGATGAAAGGAAGTTTCACTCTCCATTGGAAAACTAATTATACAATTTCATTGATTCTTCATTGCCCTTTAACACCATGCATCCAATTTATATATAAACAGGAGGCCTAGTACTACCAGTGTTTTAGTGTTGGCCACCATCTTCAGTAGCTTGTAACATGGATTTGAACTTTGTTCACCACAGTTACAACCAGCTTGTTTGTTGGGACAGGATTATAAACTCTGCCCACCTGGCATGAATGCAGCCTTACCAAGTCAAATTAGATTGACCTTTTGGCAGTTGGAGATCTCCAGCTGTAAGATTATTTTATACCTCATGTGGCAGCCCACCAAAGTTTGGGCTCAGCCTAAGATACACAGGCTCAGACCAGCATGCTGTAACTTGGGTGTGATGCATCATGTTGTCTGGTCAGCTAAATTCCCTTTGTAGCTCATGGAATGGCTTTTATTTGGCTCACATTGTCTGCTTGTTGTTTAGATTGTGGTTGGTTTTGCCTGAGAAATTTATTTTGTTTAGTTATTTTCATTGAAAAATTAAACTGCCCCAAAATGGCAGTTGACTGATTCACTTGTAGTATGTTGATGGTGAGGATAGAAGAAATCTTGTGGGACACAGGCACTTTCATCTAATTCATCTATCAAAAACACTCCAACACTAATTGAACTGCAGGTAATTCTTTCAGCCCCCGAAAACTGATATTTGTGATAAGATGCTCTGAATACGTTATTTTGTGATATGATACACTCATATATTCAGCATAATGATTTATTTCATTAGGACTACACAGACAATCTACTGTTGCCAATTTGATTATCAGGATTGGAATATAATCACTATCTCTGTGAAGTACAATAAATGTACAGGACATTAGGCTGGTTGCAATGGTTCAGAGACGCCACCAGTCTAGGATCACTCTATACATACACAACAGGACCTCATATACAGTTTAATAGCAAATACTGTCCATAGTACTTTCAGTGCCACTGCTGTTGATAGACCAAGCATAGTACTGACTACTATGCTTGGTCTATCAACCAAACTCACCCACACAGCTGTTGTTTCCTCCCAATCCTGATAGGCGGTCATCCCAACATGCTGTACCAAAGGCTAAGGCTCCAATACTTTGCACCATAAAATAAATCAGTGATGCCGTGATCTTTACAACCAACATAATCCTGTGCTCCGTCCCTGCTCGGGGCGCTGCACTTGTTCACTTCTTCTCAGGCATTCCCTTTATCAGCACTGACGCACAAGAATTCCCCAAAATTAAGCAACGCTTGCTCATGGAGTGTTGACATCCTTGTCCAGGGCTTTAAGTTAGAGAGAAAGTGGAGCTTCACATACTAGAAGAAGTCACGCTAAAGAGCGATGCAAAAACAAAATTTAAAAATGGAGGACATCGAAGAGGGTAATGCTGCCAGCGTAGTGTAAAAAAAACACACAAAAAACTGTCGGTGTGGGATCCTGCCCACTCCCCACTTTGGCCCCCAGGCTGTCTGTCTGTTTTGGAAGCAAAGATTGAAATTCCTGACACTCTTGTGGTAAATTTTGCACATGCTAGTCCAGCATCGAAGGAGAATCCACCTTAAGCTGAAGTCAGTGTCTCAAGCAGAATGTGGAATATGCAAGAAATGAGGCAGGGCTGAAGAAAGGTCCCACATAATAACTTCTTGCCCTCACTCCACCCCCTGACCCATGTCCTTTCTCTATGTGGACGTATGTTCGTGTGAGAGTTTTTGGGTGTGATAGAGAGAATGAGAGGGACATGGCATGTAGAGCCATTAGACTGAACACCAGCTAATTTTAATGTTTTTATTTATTTGTTTTTGGATAAATAACATGACTTCTGTCACTGTGGCAAACTAAAATGCCATTCATAAGTGACATACAGACATACACTTAATACACATGCCACACACTCAATAGGCACTCTGTTTTGTGTCCAGTGTGTGAATGTGAACCCAGACTGTGTATCAGACTGTCTCCTGCAGAAATTCATCAGGCTCCCAGAGGGAATCAGACAAAATGAGTAATTTATAGAGAACGGAGGAGTAGTGCACATTATTCTTAAATTGTTTGTCCTCTTTTTACCCAGGAGAACAAGTAACAGACACCAGAAACCAAAGCCTCTATTCATACTCTTCATAAGTAGGATATTGTCAGCCACAATGTCACCAGTAACCTCGTAGAGGAGCAGTAGAGGATTTACATGTCTGAGAAAGTTGCCTTGTGTCCAGACTAACCACAGTCTGAAGGACATTGACCTTTTCCCACTATTTCACCCCTTGTAGAACAATGAAAATGCCACCTCACTCCAGGTGACTAGTGCGATGAGTGACAATGACACATGGATTGTAATCAATAAATATCAGTGTGTATAGAGGACACAGGAAGAGTGTAGATAAGGGTTTGGCAACAATTTTTCTTTAGGAGCCACATGAGAAACCCAGAACAAATGCTTAACCTCTAATTCTATCATTAGATTATAAACAGGCCAAATAACACAAATGACAGGAAATGCACATTTTATTTAATCTTTCTTTCAATAGCCTACTTTTTGTGCTTTTCTCTGCAGATTATCTGTTCGACTTCGCTCATTCTGGCACTCAGGATCGCATATAACACATTGTTGTTGTTTTTTTCAGGAGACCCACAGTAGTAAATCTGGAATTCACAGTGAAAATTGTTCAGTACGTCTCGATTTAGCAGGCAAAACTAAGACTGAAAACAAAACAAAAAAAGTACTCGTATTTTAAGTTCACACTCTATAAAGGCACCTCAAAGAAGTACGACATTTCGGTGTCACGTGATAGAGATTGAGCAATCACATCCTTGTTGTCATATCACAAGTTTGGGTTGTGGTCTTTATTTCAGGTTCCCTTAATCATCCTTTTTCCTGTTTATATCAATCATTTATATTGTAAAACATGCTTGGAAATTGTGTGAAATATCAACTCAAAAATGAATTTGAACCCGATCTGACCCATGATGACAGTTGAGATAGCAAAGATAAACGCACAGACAAGCAACTCAAATTATAGTAAGATACTAAACCTATTGGTTTAGATAAAAAAAGAGAAATGTTTGTGGTTTATGTGGGTTTGCCAGTAATCAAGATGGATGGAGTTTCACCTCAGCAGGTGCTATTATCCCACCTGCAGTTCCTATTGCACACCTGGCCGTTTGAAGAGAGGGAATCTCTCTTTGAATTGCCTCTGCCAAGGTTTCTTCCTTTTCCTTATACGTTAAGGTTTTGGGGAGTTTTCCTTGTCTTCCTAGAGAGCTCTGAGCTGGGTCGGAAACTGTCTGTTGTGGTGGGCCTGTAAAGCCCCTTGAGACATTATATGTGATATTGGGCTATACAAATACATTTGACTTGACTTGACTTGACTTGACTTGACTTGACGTGACACTTCACTCACATCAGTGTCAGAATCATGTGGAGGGAAGAAGGCACACATCTTCACAAAAAACAAGTGTTTTATATTGCTTAATAAAAGTCAATATGGCGCCTGTCATTAGATTTTCAAGCTTAATAAGTAAAATGGGGTTTGCCTCAGACCTTCAGCAGGCCAGTCAGAACCAGCTGGTGAGCCGGATTCTGCCTGCAGGCAGTTTAATGCTCAGGTCTGGTGTAGACGCTGCAGAAGTGATATTATAATGTTTTTGTAAGGAAACAATGGGTCCTTCCTGTGCCTCTGTGTCCTGATTGCGCTGTCTGGGTTTATTTTACGACAATTACTCTAATCCTAATGTAGTATGCTTCTATGTATTCTTTCCTTTTCGCTGTGACATACACACTGTTATAGACACACTAAAATGGTATTAAGTATATTTGTTTATGTGTAGTCCTCTGTGCATTGTAATGCTGGGGTTTAGCTTTAGCTGTTACTGAAGTATCAAAAAGGCACAAAAATTGTCGCTGTCAGAGATGAGATATTGTCATAGATATTACAGATTAGCAGCAGGTTGAAATTCAGAGTACCATGGATTAAAAGAAAGTTGTTATTTGGCATTGTACAATGCCACAGAGGGCTACATTGTTCCCTCTTAGTCAACTGAACAAGCCATTGCATTGCAGTATTTGCACAAAACTATTTTTATTTGATAAATGCTCAATGTTTATGCCTTTTGGCCTTTTGAAAAATTGCAGGTACATACTTGCTAAGGGAGAGTGATATGAGAGTTTTGTGATTGCTTATTTAAGATTAAAATAAGTTGATTTTACTGCTTACTACAGGCTACTTTTATGTAGCATATAGATTTTGTTACTCTCAATGCCATACATCACAAACAGAATTCACAAATTGGTCATTTTATTAAGAACAAATGTACAACTCCTTTTATATACAAATATGTACACACGATCATAGAAACTGGCAATGTTTATTAGATAAATCATCCATCAAACACCCTGACATTCCTGTCTTGTCAAGTAAGGCAACAATCTGCTTCATGAAGCAACAATGATGTTGTAATTGTGGGCGCATGTAGGTGTTCTCTGACACCATTAAAAGATTTTCAGATGTGACGCTGAAACTTTGGCATTAAATGTAATCCTGATCATCACACACAGTTCACTGGGGTCTTTGAATGGTAATTTATGCTAAGTCCAGCAAAGGTTCTGTACTGTAGTGACAACCATCAGAATATTTTTTTTAATCAAATATAAGGCTGCAAAATAGATAAGGAATTTTAAAAGTAACAGCCAGTCACAGACTGGGTTTAAAAAAATGTTTTGACCCACTAAACAAACACCAGGGAATTTTAACCAGGGAATGTTAACTATAGTTTTGTAAATCATTATATAAATCTTTATGAATCCATCATTCAAGGTTAACGTAGAATAAATGTAAGCCAACCAATCAAATAGTTACACAAAATGTTTGAGTAACAGCTCCCCAAATATGCATAATTTTGTTGGTGATGCATCTTACAATATCATTGTGTCACCAACAATTATCTATTTACATAAAGATTTATAAATGATTTAATAGTTAATTGTTCACTATTCTGAGAGAAGGCATATAAAGAATGTTTCATGTATTGTTACTAGCATGGCATGTGGTAGTTAGCCATGGAATTCTGGCATCAGCAGAGATACTCGGACCGAGAACTGTCACTCTTATACGTCATCTGGGAGTCTATGCTTGACCTGGAACACAGGAGCAGTCGGTCAGATTCATTAGTCTGTCTCCTTGTCCAAAGCTCAGTCGGATGAGAGTTCAAGGTCCTTTGTTTCATTGAAATTGTCTCAAACTTGACATAGCTCTCTTTTCCAAGCTCCTCCTCATCTAAAGGTGTGTCGCTGCCCTTGCAGTACAGAGCAAGAATCTTGTAGAGCAGCAGGAAAATGAGAGGCACAGCCAAAGCACAGGCAATGCCACTTATGATCATGAAAAGCTGCTCATGCCCTCCATCTTCTACAATGTCCAATGTGTAGAAGTCAGTGCAAGGGTCTTTACTAGCAGGGCTACCTTTTGCCACAAGGCAAACAGAGTACCTCAGCCCAGATGACAGTCCCTCCAGCAACACTTTACCGCTGCCAGCATTGGTCTCTAGTGTCCTTTTAATGTCATCTTCACCATAAGGAGAGTACACAACTGTAAGTGGGGCGTCATTTGGTATCCCATCTGCTGTCCAGAGCAACACTGCACTGTCAGACGTTTCCTCCACAATCTTTAGGTCTCTGACAGATTTTGAGTCATCGCTCTTCTTGCTCTTTTCATCTGCTGCAAGCTTCCTTCCATTACCTCCTTGTTGGATCTTTGCAGGTTTGAGTTTGCCTCTCTGAAGACCATTACTGGGGGTAGTTTTCTGCTTCACAGGGATGGCAGATAGTGTGGTCATTCTTGGGAGGTCAGTGGAAGTGACAGAGGGTGAGTTGGGGATGTCAGTTGGGGGAATAAGTGTTGTGACTTGGCTGACTGCCTCAGTTTCATTGCTAGGGCTTAGTGGAGGAATAGTTGTACTGATGGTGCCAACAACAGAGACAGAAATAGTTTCTTCTGCACTGCCGGCAACATTCTTAGCTTTACAACTGTAGTTGCCTGCATCTTTGTATAATATCCCAAGCAAGCTCATGATGGACCAACGGACACCCTCCTCTGGTGATTCTTGGACTGTAGAAGAAGAACAGAAATGTCAATATCTACCAAATCTTATCAAGCTTTACATTTGTTGCTACTGCTACCAACTGATCATAGGACCCTCTAGAAACCTTAAAGTGATAGTTTGAAATTTTACAAATATGCTTGCATTTGCTGCATCTTACAAGCATAATCAATCATACAGGTTTGAGCCATGCAGTCCTTCCCTGTTGCGAGAATGCGGGCCACCGGGAGTGTGCTGCTCCAAAATGAATGCAAGTGGATACATTCCCCCAAACAACACGACTTGAGCAGTGACCCAAAACTAAAAAAACGTTTTGAAGGATGCACTACAACATATTTGTGTGAGAATGTTCACGGGCGATCTTTACAGCACCCTGGCTCCCTAAATGGCAGAACTACTTTTTTTTGGCTAAACTGCGCTATGGTGCCATATTCACTCGCCTTAGGTGAATGGAGTCTGAGGAATGTATCCACTTTACATTCACACGGAAGGAGTTGATGGCTCAAACTTGCAGGATCGATTACAATGGTAAGATGTAGCAAATACGAGTATGTGTATTCCAAACTATCACTTTAATACACACATCAATCCACATCACCATTGGTCTACTGAAGATTGAAGGATTGAAGCATTGCATTTCAAAATGTTTTTTTTTTAACATCTAGAAATGCTATAACCTTTCTAATCCTTAAGTATTATACCTGTGTTGTTGACTGGTGAGCCGTCTGACTTGATCCAGAAGAGAGTTGGTGTTGGCAAACCTGTGGCGTCACATCGCAGGATTACATTACTACTTAAAGAGGATGTGATTTTGGTTGCTGAAGTCATAACTGACGGTTTTACACAGTTGTCTAGCTCAGCTCGCTGGAAAAGGACACCAGCCAGATTCTCTGGTCCACTGCAGCTCAGGAACACGTCCATCAAAACCACTGATGTGTCAGCCGTTTTGGATATCTCGATCAGTTTCGAGATTTTACAGTCACAGAACCAGGGATTATCTTGGAGACCTGAGGATGAAATATTAAAATGAGTTATGAATATTGATGTACATATTCTGCTGCTGTTTACATACTAGTCCCCTAGACTCCACTCCCCTCCACTTATCAGCATCAATGATCATGAAATGTATCAAAGAGTTAAAAAACAAACAAAGTAGAGTTGGAGGCAAATATGCACAATGATCTCTTCACATTCAGTTGTGGCATTACTGAACCACGTTATAAACAATTGCAATGATTGTGGTGTTGACACAGTAATTTATTGAAAAGTATATGTGATTATTTTTTAATTTTGTGATGGACTACTATAATAAAAGTTAACATATTTAAGATAAAAATGTGAATGATGAGAGGGGAAAGGCAAACTTGCTGCACAAACAGTTGTATCTGTAAGAATGTCTACGTCAACATTAGTAAATTATCATTGCAAACGCAGCTAAAAAGTTACGTCGTAGTTGCTGCTATGCTAGTTATCATATTTTAATAATTTTATCACATTTTCTCTATGTCTCCGTAATTAGTGGCTTTGAAAATTCAGATTCACAGGCATTCAATTTTACACAACCCACTACATTGTCACAGTATAATCTTTTTAATTTCAAGTTATTCTTTGTTCCACCTCTAAACTTTGTTAATTTTTGATCAGTGGTTCTCAATCTTTTTGAACCAAGTTCCACCTCTTTGCAATCCAAAACATCAAAGTGCCACCTCACCAAAAAGCTACTAACTCTAAGAAAAATCTGGGAAAAACCTTGTGTGCACATGTACAGTTCTGAAATATGAGCGCGAAAAGTTACTGATGTTCACGTTTAGTACATGAGTGATTTTCAACCATAAAAACTCATAGACTTAAAAATTTCTAAAAGCTTTGATTTTTTGCAGAAATGTTCAGAGTCACATGCCGTACCACCAATAGTACTCATAGCACAGTTTGAAAACCACTTTAATCATTACATATGCAGTAATGCAAACTGGAAATTGTTTTGGCTGAATCGTCAAAGTTTTACACCTATTAATGATGAACATCAAGTGCTTTGGGAGTGAACCTATCATGTATACGCTTACAAATGACTGTAAACACCAGCTGCACACCAGTACACATTAAATCCCTTTAACCAGATTAGTTTCGCTGAACAGTTGCAGAGCACTAAGCTGTCTCTAGCCTTTTGGTAACGTACTCTTTCCTTGAGTATTCCTGTTCACAGACCAATATCAGCGTTTATAATGCACGTTTAAGGTGTCAAGTTGACCTTTGAAGGAAACCTTTGTGTGATCTAACACTGCAAATACAGATATTTCAGTGAAATTTTAGCATGTTAAGAG
Organism: Lamprogrammus exutus; assembly: GCA_900312555.1. Lineage (NCBI taxonomy): Eukaryota > Metazoa > Chordata > Actinopteri > Ophidiiformes > Ophidiidae > Lamprogrammus > Lamprogrammus exutus. Next base: position 10,755 of record OMOW01107122.1, read on the forward strand.
CCTTATTTGAATTTTAGCCTATATTAATGTATATAAGCCTATATATATAATGTATATAAATGTATTTTGTCATAATTTAGTTATGATAATAAAAGTGGCTGTACTTCACACAACTATTAACCCGATTGCCTTTATCACACAGTAAAGAAGCTCGAGTCTATTTTGGCCTTGTTTTGCTACAGTCTAATCCCATGTCTCCTTCAGGTATACGGCCCACACACACACACACACACACACAGCAGGGTTTTCAGCAGGGTTGGTATCCAGCCTATTAACATTATCCCTCAGTCTTTACATGCAACACAGATCCAGCCATGTTGGCCCTGTGTATCTTTCATATTTTTTTCTCACATTCAGTTACAATGAGGATAAATACTACGAAGATTCTG
>OMOW01107129.1:0-13556 GCA_900312555.1 Lamprogrammus exutus
GTGAAGGGAGTCCCTGGCCTGGGGGGCGGCTGCCTCGTTGGGGTTTCTGCTAGCGGCGTTCCAGGTCTCAGGCCTGCTTCTGTACTGAACAAGTCCTGCTGCTCTGGCTGCATTGCAGGGCTTCCACTGCTGCCATCCTGGGTGCTCGGGCTGAGTGGCCCAGGTGAGTACAGGGTGACCTCTGGGAGCGCAGTGCCATCGGGGGAGGCAGAGACGGGCTCAGCCAGGGAGCTATGTTTGACCGAGTTGAGGCTGTGCGCTCGTATCCGTGACCAGCTGGTGGCGCGGAAACTCTCAGCCTCCAACCAGAAGCGAACCAGGTGGTCCGCACCCCGTAGCTCGGTGAACTGCATGTAGTAGGGTGTCGCTATGTTGTCCCGAAGGATTTGGTCCACTGTCTTAGACAGTCGAGAGCGGGTTTCCTGGGGCTGATAGTTCACACTAGAGCGCCCTGGAACATACAAACACACAAAACTGAGCAGTGCAACTTGGCAGGATTATCTACAGGTTTTAGAATCAAGAAATAAGAGCCCGCCAACATTACATTTCCAGTAGTTTAGGATAATTCAGAATCTAGAATATTTATATTTCAACACATATAACACATGTATAATGTTTGGTGCAGATATATGAATTTCTGTTTGAGGCGGGATCGCTCAAATGCACAAATACAAAATTTCTCCTACCATCTAAATACCTGCAACAGATCAACAACATTGGTACTGCCATAATATACATTTTTTGCAAAACCCCTAGATTCAAAAGACAATATAATTCAAGATGCTAATTTGAAGGAATATAAAATGTTTATAGATTGGAACTGGGACAAAAAGATGAAGAGTGATTTTTCAGTGTTTTGTTTGATTGTTTGACAACAAATATGACCTGGCCAAACAATTTTAGGATCATGCTTGCTTGTTTGCTTTGCGTGCGAGCGTCTCTCTCTCTCTCTTGACATTCATATCAAACTCAGCCTGCTTTGATAGTCAAAGCATGTCCGAGTGAAACTCTGGCAATGTCAGAATACTAAAATGGGTGCCTGAGGTGTTCTGATCAGGTTTTCCAAAAGTATAATATTATTTATTGTTACACTGTCTGATCTGGACCTAGTCTGTTTGAATTACATTCACCCATATTGGAGGACTACAACCACTAACACACATGCCAGAAAACAAAATAAAAGAGTCTTACGCGACTACAAAGTTGACACAAGCTCAATTATGAATCAGAGCACATCAGCTGTGGTGGAACTGGAACATGGGCTGCATGTGTGCTCTTTGAGGACAAGAAAAAGCTTTGAGGGGTGTGACCCAGTGTGAGATGCTTATCAATCAGATTCCTGAAGAGCACAGTCTAAGGCACCCTTTATACTGAAAGCTGTCAAAACACAACAACCAGGGCAGCATCTGTCATCAGATCATCAACAGTGTCTCATCTGCATCGTCTTTCAGCGCCGATCAAAGTCAGTTATGCTTCTCCCGAATCATCGCATTCTACTGTATATGCTCTCAGCTGCTACAAACTGACACACTGCAAATCACATGGTCACACTTTAACATTATGAGTCTTTTGCTGGTTGACTCCTGCTGCTGACCTATAAAAGAATCTGTGTTTAACCACAGCTAGCTCTGCGCGCTGTGTGGCTGTGGTATCAGCTATAGGTGCTGCTAAGAATCAGCTCATGGGTGACTACTATCTGACATTGAACATCACCCTGCCTGTCTCTAAAGCCCCTTTTACACATGAAGTCTTTCCCTGAAATGTTCAGTGACGCTTCCTGCATGGGGTCATGTGTGAAAGGGAGCAGGGGTCCATATTCAGGGAAATCTGTACCTCCAATTTCCCACCTCGAGACCATGTATCATTCCAGGGAACACGCCTGTAAGGCTGTGGTGTGAATGAAAGCAGGGAAGCGAACATTAAGGCCCATCTACTGCCCATCTATTGCTCCATCTATTCCTGTATTATCTTGTATGTGTGAATACTGAAAATCACAAGCGGTGCCTGAAAGGTTATCCCAGTAATTTACAGGGATCTATGATTGTAAAGGCCTTAAGTAATCCTCCTTCTCTCTCTTCTTCTGCCTTCCTTCCTCTTCCATGTGTCAAAGCCACAGCCTACAAAGCACTGACACCCACTGCATTGTGTGGTTGTGAACTCACATTCCGTTCTCAAAGCTGCAGCACAGGTTCCTCAACCTCTGCCTTTGTCTGACTCATAGCAGCCAATCCTTGTGTGACTTGCTCCTACAGGTCTCGTCACCTTTGTCGCCCTAGAAAATTACTGCCTCTCATCGCGGCTTTCATCACACACGTCAGGATCTAATTTTAGAGCACTTCTGGAATGTGGGGGGCCTTTTTCTCCAGCATGTGACCACGTGAGGAAACAAACGTAAGTGTTTCTCTGATTGGCCTTCAGGTGTGTGGGCGCTTGTCAAAATGCAAACTGCGTCATGGAGTCATGTGAGTGCACCGGATTTATCGAGACAGTTGGCTGTTCAAACCATTTCAGTCAGGCACGGTGACTATAGCGTGCTAAGAAAGCTAATAACTCCCATTAAATTAAACAGGAGCTTATGATGCATACTGCTGTTATCTTATTATGATCTTAGAACTTTCCAGGTGTTTGTGAATCATTAAATTGTATGTTTCATTTTAATTCTTTGCAACGTGTTGTGGCATTATTGCTCAAACTCTATTGTCCATACATACTCTTTAATGCCATTTTCTGTTGGTTTCTGTATGTTTGAGATTACTCATTTTCATCGATTTTTTCTCTCATGTTTGTTACCACAACCACCCAAAGAACTAAACTGAATCTAATCTGGACAAAATTACTGGTATAACCCTTCCCAAATTTAACAGATTAAAGACTAACATCTTAATCTAAGTCATTAATGTTTTCTGATTCCGTTTAAGATTTGTTTAAGTCGGTAGACAAATTTCATATTTCAGTGCTTTTACATCTGTGAACTCTTCATCGTGTGTGTGAATATACCTTAGCTTTACATGGTCAATAAATACAGTTTGGGCCTCTCAATGAGACAAATGACACAACACATGTCAGCAGGCTCCATACCAAGATCGCCAAAGTGTGCAGCCTCCATGTGACTTGGCTGTTTCTTGAGGATGGCGGTGCGACCGCGGGCAAAGGAGTCCATGTTAGCAGAGATGGCATTGATGGCCACATGGCTGGGCCCGGCAGCCTCCTGGATTGCATGGTGGTTCCTCAGGGATAACGATGGAGAGTGAGGGCTCACAGGAGCTGAAGGTGGACGGTAAAGGACAGAGAAAAATTAGGCGCAAAGAAGCAAAATGAATCATAAAGCCAAGTACTGAGTGACCTGATTGTATGACATCAGCGTGGCTTTGATGAAAAGGTCTTTTGAGGGAAGGAACGGTTTTTGAAAGAGCTCACAGTCCACAGAGGCCTCAGGGTTTGAGTGGTTTGAGAAGACAGACTGTTCAGTGTTTGTTTTTTTTGACTACATGTGTGTTGCTAACTGGCTCAACGTCAAAGTGTAGCTCCTTTTGGCAATGTACAGAGTAATATTATACAGCCAATTTAAGGAAAGAGCTATTTCTATGAAACACTGTATCAAAAACGTTAATCATATTTCTAACCGACCACACATTGATGCAAATACAGCTGTGTAATACAGCAAATACAGCTGTGTAATACAGCAAATACAGCTGTGTAATACAGCTGATGATACAAATACACAAAAACAAAACTTTCTCTATCCATTCATACCTCATCGAGGTGACACTGTACCCACCTCTATTGACTTTAGCATCTGTCAGTCTCTCAGGTTCTTTGCTTTTGGCTGTAGGGGATAAAGGAGAGCAGTGTTGTAACAGGAGAATGCTGAAGCATCTTCACTCACAATGCAGTCAGTGATCAGTGAGCCGAATATGATGCATGGAGCGTCACTGTGGGGGTGAGGTAAAGAGCTGATGTGGTATCAATGAAACGGCTACAAAAGAATATCTCATTACCTAATGACAAAGCCAGGAAACTGATAAACAAGTTGCATAAGCCACATAACTACACAATAAAAACAAATAAATGGCTGCAGGGAACCTTCCTTGCTGCTGCTGATAAGTGAGAGGATGAAGAGTGAGTTAGTCATCCTATACAGACAGACAGAGGGCTTTCATGTTGGACTTCATCATATTGAGTACATCACCACTTTCTGCTCTGACAGATGAGAGGAGTTGAATCTCTGAAAAGTCTCACTTGTTCAAGTTTAATTTACACCTGAAGTGTAAGAAAGGCTGCTAACTGTCTATCGTGAAGTCTGTGATGTCATTATCAGGCCGACTGGGTGTCACATCCATTGTTCAGAGTGACTTACCACTCATATCTTTGGAATTGGCTTTTGTTGCAAACTGCGGTTTGACTCTGCATCAATTTCAAGCACTGACATTACACAATGCACGGTGAGCTTTGTGTGAACGCTACAGAATGTGATCTTTCACACTTTGTGGCCAGAGCTGTTAGTGAAGACACAGATGAGCCAGGAGTCAAAGTCAGACGGTGCTAACAGGCTGTCTCAGAGTAGATGGATTTAGAATGTCTGAGTGCAAACAAACTTTGATGTACAGTCCAGAGACCTGGTACACAAAAGGCTGATATGGACTTACTGGTTATAAAGAATAAATCTGATTTTTTTTTAAATTATATTACCAGCGAACTGGCCACAAAAATTTGCTGGATGGAGGTGATGTGTCAAATCAGCTTGAGACAGCGGTTACAGTTAGAAATAAACTACAACAAGTGATATTAACATCACACACTATACTTATCAACATAACATAATTCGGAGGTTAAGGTAATATACAGACACGGTCTCTGACGACACTCTACTGACAATGAAATGAAAAGGGTTGTCACAGTATGAGCACTCTTTCACTCATACGACAACCTTGACGGTAATCAAACTGTTACAAGGACAGACAGTACATTCCAACTGATATTAGAAAATCTGATTCCGTTTCAATGATTCACTTACTATCAAAAATAACTGAAACAGCGTTTGCCTTTAAAAGTCATGACACGTTTTTGGTGAAACATTTTTAGAATTCGGTGCATCAACTGATACCAACAATACTGGAATATCTTGGGGAAGAGGTGAAAATATATTGGCTCATTGCAGACGGAATCAATAAATCAAAGTGATTGATCATCTTAGATTAATCCTAATATCAACATTACTAAGTCCTGCCGCTCCTTTTTAGAAGTAGTAGTAGTAACTTTGGCTGCATGTTTAAGTGAAATTCACTCACCTCCCGCGATTCCGGCAAGTGGCGTAAGATCGCAACATTATCACTACACTCATTCAACGTTTCCTCATTTCGAGACCTTATATGTCAGCTGCCGTAGCCACTGTATGCAGCTTATAAAGGAAGACGACTTGCCTCACACACTTGAATACAAATAACTGCGGGCTAATTTATGAAGTAGTTACTGTACTGATTTCCTGGTTTAAACAGGGGCACCCTCCTGCTGCAACCCAGTTCACAATCACTGCCTCTGCTTAAGGTCCTCTTACATTCATGCAAATGTTAGATATATTTAGAACGAGTAGTAGTAAAATGCTGATAGAAATCTGATGATTGTTCTATTCTTCATTTTCTTACAGATACTTGTGTTTAGAATTAATTCGCCAGAAATGATATTCGTACTACAACTTGCTAGCTACAAAGCATTGGGTTGCTTCTCTTTACAACAACTCCTACTACAACTAAGACAGAAAATATACAACTTTTTCGTATCGTATTGATTATTTCGATTATATCGGTTGCTACCTGACATGAAGACATAACAATAGCTCTGCCTAATCGTAATATTTAAGATTTAGCTTCTGGGTTTTTCCTGTGTTAGCTAACGTTAGCTCCAGCAGTAAGGATGGAGGCCACTGCTAAGCAATACCATTGCACTTAGCAGGGAAAAACACATTTGCACCACCAGCGGGGCGTTCTTGTGACGGCTAGTTATCTTTCGGATGCAGCGCGGATGACGGAACCTGTTATCCAGCGGCTCTCTCCCCTCACACGGGCTCTGCTTGCGGCTAGCTGCCGTTGACGTTGCAGGCTTCCTCACCTTTCCTCTTGAAAAACGACATGACGGCTTTCGCTCTCTGGACGTTTCCTCAGCTCGCTGACACCATTCCGCGGATTCACGAGTCCCTTCATTCAAATGTATCTGTTATACACACGCCCGAGATGAAAATGGTTCATAACTGCAGCCGGGTGAGCGCTGTCAAATTACATTTTTCCACAGATCCAGACCCAGTTCAGCGGCCATATTGTCAATAAACGTCTTACTTCCGGGCTGATGCGGCAGCAGCATTGTGGGAAATTATGTATTTACTACTCTTGACCAGCAGGGAGAGACGTTTTCCTGCTTTTGAGAAAGTTATGCAAGTCGAAAAAAATACATTTTCTTTTTATACCATAAAATAATAGCTACTTATCATTTTAGATTTTATTTCAATGCATATGAAATTGTACAATGGTTTAAGAGAACTTTTTAGGACATTTTGCCATGAGGTCAAAGGTTTTTAATCAAACCACTGACAGGTAAAATGTCATACTACAGTCGGTTACCCAAATTAATCTAATACAACATTTCCATGTTTTACCAGCTGTTGATTGCTGGACAACATTTTCAAACTATGCATAATTTGGAAATGTATATCCTCATGTATAGATTTGAATTAGGAGAATTAGCAATGTAAAATATTGAAACTTAGTGAGGATTTTTACCTTAACAGCAACAAATTAGGAAGAGTTTTGATGACAGTGAACAGTAAAGTCAGGAGGAAAAACAAAAAAAAATGCTTTGTAATCAGAGCCTTGAATGGAGTTGTTCACAAGTCAAACATTATTCTACCACTGTGGGTGTAATATTTCTATGGGGCATATTGTATTTGTTAAAATATGCAACAATCCAGTGTTGAGATTCAGCATCAGGTTTGGGTGATTAGAATTCAGGTTTTGTTATCCAATAGTTACTTGTGTATGGTTAAGAAACTGTTGCTGTGTCACTCATGTCTCCAGAAACAGAACAAAGTCTAGACATTACTGCTATTGTTTGGTCTTACACAATTTTTTATCACTGTGAATTTGGCAGGCATCTACAATACTTCAAGTTCTCAAATTTGCTGTTCCTTTAGAAGTACGACTGATGGAGGCTGACATAGTTATTGCTTCATTCATTCTCATCCCGAGACAAAAACCCAGAAACAAACACAAAAAACCTCAGAGAAAGGCTGAATGTTTTTTTTTATTCGATTAAAAAATATTCAATTAAATTTAATAATTTTGACTATAAAATTTTAAAGACAAATGCATATCTGTAACGTTCATCATTTATGCATGTAAAATAGATCACATGCTGTGCGATCATCTCTTGTTGATTCAGGCCATGCCGCTAGGATGACGTTGCTCCATTTTTCAGTCTCGTCCGACTGCGTGTGTTTCCTTGGGCCTGTCGATGCGGTAGATAAACTCTGCAGGCATGAAGTAGCCCAGGTACTCCACACTGTCAGGCGTGGTGTCTATATAGTAGTGACCTCCTTCTCCGTGATGGCTGAAGCCGTGGGTGTGCTCCACACGCAGGTCCAAACCCTGGATATCACAGCAAGCAGAAGGACAGATTGAAACACAAGAAATGGACAGCAGCTACACAATCAAAGTCTGATTTATCTGAGCGAGATGACACTGTGTTATCTTTACTTACGGGGTCTCTGGATACGAGCACTGATTGGCAGATGAATGGGGCGCTAACCTCGAAGTGCTTCAGCCACTTGTTGACATCATCATTGGTGTTGAGGGGGCAAACTGAGAACTCTCTAGGCTTTGATGAACACGGACATAAGGAAATAAACCATGTGCCTGAAATCTGACAGTGTCTATCAACATCAATCATCATCATCGTTATATTTACCATGATATGGATTTTAGCTTTCCCTTTCTGGATGACGAAGGTCCCTCCCAGAGCCAGACTTTTATCAGGGTAGTGACCCTCAAGGGTCTTCCTCAAGGCCGTCACAAGGCTGTTGTCTCCGGTTCTCTTCTTGGCCCGAACCTCTAAGACCTGCAGGGGCACACAGAGGAGGCGAAGAGTGTGTTTTTGAGGGGGTCATTTTCCCTTTGTTAATATTTATTCATTCAGATGTTAGGAGCAAACAGGCAAGGGGGTTAAAGTTCAGTCACATCAATTTGATCATTAACATACAGTTGTGCAGATGATTCTATTTAGGTTCATGAATAACCTGAGATGTTCAATATTTGCGAAAAAACAAGCTAATAATGACTATGCATTTATGGAGGAACGCCAACACATAACATATAGGACGGATTTACCTTTCCAGGCTTCCCTTCACAAGCATAAAGGTTTCCCAGCAGTGCAAAGTTGCAGTCTTTATCATTGTATTTCTCCTGGAGACACTGGCCATCAGCTGGATTGATGGAAGCGATGTAGCTGCTGTTCACTGCAGGCCTTCCCTCCGCTTCAGTCAGAACCAAAGGCATCAGCTGTGGATGATAATGTTCCATAAGCAACAAAAACAACAACAACAACAGTGCAGGGAAATTCACTGTGTTGAATGACATTTTGGAGACTATATGTAGAGTGTCCATTGGCCCTTAAGGAACAGTATGGATTGCATATGTCATACAAGATATAAAAAAATACTACATAAAATAATTTGATTCAAATGGGGATAAACCTCTGCGTTCATGCCGAGGATTCTGGTGGGAGCAGCTGCTGCACCAAGGATGAAGGCTCCCGGCAGCTCCACCTCCTTCGATACGGTGTTCATGTTGTACTCCTGGGAGGAGGAGAGATAACAATATAATAATCCCACATTCAATCCACGCTTTATTTCCATACACTGCAATGTGTGTGGTGGAGCATACTACCTTATCTCTTTGAACCAATGGCACCAGATAAGGAACACCGCCAACATCAGTGATGCGAGGTTTCCCACACAAGCCTACAGACATACAAATACACATGACCTAAAGTATGTGGACACCTAAACATTAAACGACTGTTATGTTAATGATGAATTCCAAAGCTATGTGCATTAATATGGATATACTGGAAGAACATTCTTGCGTAAAATATAATAAGAATAAGAATAAGAATAATAACAACAAGTAAATCACCTTGTCCACATACTTTTGACAATATACTGCACATGTTAGTTAATGTGATTTTCACTTTGGAGACCCGTTTTCTATCAATATTGGTTGAATTCTGACAACAGTAAATCTCCAACTACAGCCAAATTAACCCGAGGTGTACTCTGCATGTATGAGTTTTTTTATATTTGGAAAACGCGCGTATTGGTGAATATACGTGCAATGATTTTAACAGGGATTCTTTACCTTTGACAGGAAACTGGAAGGGATCTTTGGTGAGGTCTGGACATTCCATAACACTGACCTGAACCTCCGCAAAGTTCTTCTCTAATCCCGTTTGTAACACTGCAAAACCAAATAAGAGGTTTCTCTCCATATGAATGGGACATGTTGTCATCAAGCGACAAAAAGTCTCACTTTGCCTTTGACACAGTGCGTGTTATCGGATATAAAAATGTCCTTACCATTGCGTAGCTCCTCTAAACCCGGGACATGCAGCTGGAAACTCTCCGTTTCGCTGATATTTGACATTTTGCATTAGAATGTGAGCATACCACGCAGGAAACTGTTACGCGTGGGGAAAGACGATTGATTTAAGGGTCACTACAGTGAATAAAGTACAGCCAAAGACCAAATGCTAAATATCAAGATCACTCCGATCCAGGATCTCCCCAACCCAGCCAGCACACGGGCATCACATAAATGACACGATGTAAAAAACACATGTGAAAAAGCTGATCAACAATAACATTTTAATCTTGGGAAATAAACATTGCTGTCCTCTTTCCGCCACCATCCTCTGAGTCTCTTCAATTTTTGTGTTTGTGTTTATGCTCTACCACACTGAACAGCAACATTTGTACACTTCGCCATTTTAACAAAGATAAAATTGTGATAATTTGCCATTGCTAAAAACTACATATCTTATGAGCCCACGTCTTAGCTGTCACTTTATTAAAACCTCTTAAGATATGATGATAGAACACCAACAATATCATCTTATCCTCTGTTTCGTTATTCTTAATTTGACACAGCAAAAACGGAAGTATAAGTGAGAGAACTCTCTCTGTTTAGTGCTTTCTCTTTGGTACTAAGCTAACCAATTGGTCATATGATTATTTGTCACGCCTCCGAAGCATCAACACTTCCGGGTTGACGCTGTGCGACATGTGTTCTGTGGTATGTTGTTTTGTTTACGTGTTTTGGAGCAACTAAACAAACACCAGTCCTATATTATGACATATTTAGTTTGTATTGATATTCCCGAGCGAAAAGCGAGTCAACATTTTCCAGAGGATCTGAGCGCGGGAAACCGGTGCGTCATGTTTTCGTGCCTGAGTCGCCTTACGGTGCTTTGATCACCACCATCACAATGACAGGAGTGAATGATTCTCTAACTTGGACGGGATCTGATGCATTTGGTGAAGGTTTATCCGCAGAATCGTGCCACGTCCTCCTGGACACTTCGCCTCCAGATTATGTGCAAAAAATATCGCGGTATTTGGAGTCTTCTGTACCCCACAGCAGACCAGATGATGACCCCCCTGATGCAGAGAGGTGAGCACGTCACGTTATGTCATGATCAAGTTATGTCATGATCACGTTATGTCATGATGATACAGTTATTGCTGTAATAGGTAGTTTGTTACTTATAATTGTGTCTCTGCAGTGATTCAGGGGACAGCCTGTTCATAACCCAGAAACCAGTGCCTGAGGCGGTGAGATCAAGACGGAGGCATAACTCCACGTTCAGATCTGACCTCACTTCTCCCTGGGGACGTGATGAAGGCGAAGATGACCCTTCAGTTTCTGCTTCCCCGTGCGAATCGAAGGCCTGCAAAGGGAGTAGAAAAAAGATCCAAGTGCCAAAATTCCATTTCCCCTTCCTCTCAGAGATTGAGGATGACAAACAGCAGCCCCGCAGGACGAGGAGGAAGCGTGAACCCGGCCATTTAACTGTAAAGCAGAATACAGAGCTTCATGTAAGACTCTTCTCCACTACCTTATAAAGCGACTTACCTTTTTGTCAGCTAACACATACTAATCAGTAAATCCTTTATCATTTACAGAATTTTGCAATGGGAGGCTTCTTTGAATGTGTCAGAGCGCTGCAGCTAGGCGCTCAAGGCAGAGACAACGTGGAGTCACCTAAAGCTTTCGTGGATGAAGATGGGGAGATATCTCCATTGTCAGAGTAAGTTTATTTTCACAAATAATCATGGCTGGTGTGAAAATCTGTGCGTGATCATCATAATAAGACAACAAACGTGCGCCCTTACAGAGAGGAAGACAGATCAGACTTGGAGGACATCAAAGTGGTGGTAAGATGACTTTCACTACAAGGAATCTTAGAACAAATGGAATCACAGGAGCGTGTTTTGAGTCAGACCTTTAATTGCTTGTCGTCTTTGTGACATTCGCAGGAAAGGAAAGTTTTTGTGGTGTCGTGTAAAGGGAAGTGCCCACACCCCTGGTACACTCCATCAACGGGCGACATCGTCGACATAAACCAGGAAAGACAACAGAGGCCGGGGAGAGCTGATCGCGTCGGACATGAGACTGCGAGAAGAAGGCAACAGCAGAGCCAGAAGACGTCTGGTACACGGTCGTCTTCGAAAATGGAGGGCAGCGATGAGGAAGATTCTCCTGGTAGGGGACAGGTCAGGAGGAGTTTGAGAGACATTATGGACACCAGAGGAAACCAGGAGAAACCTCCTCACCATAAAACAGTGAGGGAAGACCCGTGTGAAGACGGTGACGCCACATCTTCAGCAGCCCGTGAACCGCATGAGCTGCTGAGAAGCCCTGTGGATTATAGACAAGAGGAGAGGACAAAGAACAGAGGAATGAAGAAGGAAAACCACGGGGATGTAGAAGAAGGAAATGAGGCGTTTTCCAATCAGGAAGAGATGGAGACTCTGCACAGTGGAGCGTCTGAAAATGAGGAAGTAGAAAAGATTCCCAGTCTGTCCGAGGGTGCCGGGACAGAACCTTCAGCACCGCAGAATGACGACGAGGTGGAATTTGATGAAAGAAATAGCGGGGACAACTCACGTGATGATAAGACACTGAGAGAGGAGGAGAGGAGTTTAGAAGGAAGCATGAAAGACTGGAAGGAAAGGAAAACGAAGACGTCTGAGGATGATGTTGCTGTGTCCCCATATGTGTCCCACAGACCACTAGAGTGCAATATGGACAAGATCAGTGTTGAAAAGGTAGACATGGTAAGACGGGAGGACGAGGATGGCGACTTCGGATCTGATGCGAGGAGAGAGGAGGAATCTGTGTTTTCGGTGAGCTGCGAGGTGGTGAATGATGGCGGGGAGAGGAGGAAGAAAAAGAAGAGACGGGTTAGAGAGGATGATGAGGGCGCCGAGAGGTCACCTTCTGAAGCAGGTGTCGGATCGCTGAATGATGAGGACCTTGAGATGAGGAGGAGGAAGAAGAAGAAACGGAAAAAAGAAAAGAGTTTTGTTGTTACAGAAGAACAGGAAGCATTGAGTTTGGGTTTAGATTCACCACAAAGGTCAACAGGTCAGTTAGAGGAGCGTGCAGTTTCACCAGAAACCTCAGAGTCTGTTGACGTCAAAAACAACCAGCAAAGCACGGGAAGTTGCGAAGATCTAACGGAGCCGCGAAAAAAGCGTAAGAAGAAGAAAAAGTCGTCCATTAATGATGCTGCAGAGGCTGGGGAAGAAAAGGGAGACGTCGAAGCAAATCCTCATGGTGATGACGTCGCTGTGTCTGGACAAGCGGGGAAAAAGAAGAAGAAGAAGAGGAAGGAAAAGGAAAGAGAGAAATCCGTCAGTCACATCTCAGAGGAGGCTGCGGCACGAAGCGATGATTCAGCGTCTGCGCGGGAAAAGGAAGCGAAGGCAACTGCTTCCTCCTCTGCTGCTGATGCTGCGGAAAAAGATGCGACAACACAACAGGAAAACGCTGCTGCCCGGCAACCCCAGAACGTCAACGCGTGGAGTGGAGATTTCGAGGCCGAGTCAGCAGAAATTGAATCTGACGACAAAGTCAAGGAAAAGAAGAGGAAGAGTTCGGCCGCACCAGCTGGCGAGCAGGATTTTGAGGAATTGAGGGAGAGCGCTTTGCCCGAAGGTTTCGAGACGCCCCTGAACTGCTCTGAGGTAGTAGCGGGAGTGAAGAGGAGCAAGAAATCCAGGAGGAAGGGGGTGGAGGCGGTGACAACCGTGGCAGGGCAGGGCGGTGCGGCCGGTCTGGGACGCGGTCAAAGCGACGAGGCTGCGGTGTTAAAAAAGAAAAAGAAGAGTAAACGCGACGCAGACTCTGTGATACAGGATGCTGAGTCAGACACGTCTTCACTAAACACCAGCAGCTCAGTTTCACGTAAGAAAAAAAGCAAACAATACTCATCATAATCATCATCATCAT
>OMOW01107133.1:0-13842 GCA_900312555.1 Lamprogrammus exutus
TTCAGGGGTCCGGCATTTGCATAGGGTGCTTTTCATTTCATTTACATTTTTATTTTATTTTTTATTTGCATCACCAAATCGTAGTATTATAGTGGTGGGAGACATCAAATCAAATTTATTTGTATATCCCAATATCACATTCAATGTCTCACAGGGCTTTACAGGCCCACAACAACAGACGGTTTCCGACCCTGCCCAGAGCTCTCTAGGAAGACAAGGAAAAACTCCCAAAAGCCTAAATAAATAAGGAGAAGGAAGAAACCTTGGGAGAGGCAATTCAAAGAGATTCCCTCTCCTCAAACGGCAAGGTGTGCAATGGGAACCGCAGGTGGGAAAATACAATAATACAGCAAAATATACAAAAATACAACAAAAGATGAATAATATGAGTCCTGAGAAAGAGAGAGAGAGAGAAAGAGAGAGAGTCCTGATCCCAGAGCAGCAGTTCAGGTAGATAGGGTTGGTGGCGGTGGGAAGGGAGGGCAGCGTGCCAGCGTGGCAGCGTGGCAGGATGGCGGATGGGATTCTGGGAGCCCTGTGGGTCGACACACTCAACGACCTGCTGGGGTGGGGAGCCTTCTAGCGTGGGGACAGCAGAGCAGCCATTTCCGCAGGCCGAGGAGATGGTTAGTCGGAGCATAGGAGAGCATGTTCACCAAGTGATTTAAGACAGTGGCATAGTCGAGAAGAAGAGAATAGTAAGAGAAAGAGAGAATCAGCTGCTGTGCCCCATCCTCTGACTATAATCACACTACCACGATCCAAACTAAGGTTAAGCTAAAGCTTAGGCTAGCTAATCATTCTCCTGCAAAAGAGACTGTGTTCACATCCTGTTTATCAGCAGTTTAGTCACGTTCAAAGTGTAGCAAAAAAAGATGTGTTTTTAGCTGGGATTTAGGGAATGCAAGAGAGTTTGCCTCTTAAACGAGTGTTGGAAGTTTATTCCAAAGAAAAGGAGCGCAGTACGAGAACGCTCTGTTTCCAAAAGATTTTGTCTTGGTTTTTGGGATAGCGAGCAGGCCTGCCTGCTGAGATCTTAGAGAACGCGCAGGAACACAAGGGGTTATAAGATTAGTTAGATATAACGGTATACATAACTAACAGTGGTTCTGTTAAAATAATAATATCAGCAGCTCCTGAGAACATTATAGATTATCCACTGTATGTTTAGTTGCACATGAACATAACACTCATGTCCTGCCTAGTTCAGAAAACGTGTTCAACAAAACCACAGATTAAAGGGATGCTTGACTTTTCATGGCAGATGCACATTGCATTTCAGAAACGGTATTGTTTGTTTTTATAATGTAAAGCTGTTTTTGCCTCATAATCATGAGATATGCTCTCCATCCACATTTCAAGCTTTGCACTTGGGTCATTTGCGGTCATTTTTGCTCCACTGAATGTTTACTGTATTCCTCTGCCATTATCACACATATTAAATTCCTAATTCCCTAAGTAAACTGAGAGCAAATGTGGCTCCAGCAGATCCACAGCAGTGTCAGCATCAGCAAAGCAGCCTCACTGTTCAGCCATAACTTCTACATTGGTGTATCTGCTTCTCCTTTTCCTGGTCTAATGCATGTTTTCATCTTCTACAAAGTGAAGTGTAAGTATAGTGTCATTTTGTTTTTTGGCCTTTATTCATCTGACTGTTTATCGCTGCTGTTAAAATGTGTTCAGTACATTTTACTGAACGTAACTTTGCCTTTTTCATGCATTTCTCTTTCCTGTAAAAGACAATTTATTCTTAATGAGTTTTACCTGATTGAATATAGCATTCAATCAATCATTCGCTCAGACAGACAACAGACATATCTGACTTTGCACAGCCCCACAAAATGCTTTGGTACACTCGCTAGATTCATCCTGGCAATGCATTTGCTGTGCTACCAGCATCTTCTTTCTAAAGGCACTGTTTTGTACCGTACATACACGATTAAGCACTTCACAGCTCTGCTTACTGACTTACAGATAAACCAGTGCATTTACAATATGTTAGTCCCTTTAAGTTTACATTGAGCTTAATTGTAAAGCTAGATTGTTCATTGCCAAACTGTAATTTATGGAAAACATTGTGGCTGAAATAGAAAAGCTAATTTGAAATACAGCAGTTTATTTCTAGAACTTGGGTTTCATGTTGTCATGTAGTTTCAAAGCATTCCAAAGCATTTACAACTTCAATGATAACAGAGAGCCCCCTAATGGACATGTTGAAACCCTGACTCCAATGTCCAGGATGCAGCTGTTGAATAGTTTAGAGTTTATCATCTGCCTACCATTCCCCAGTCACCAACCCCCCAATCTCCTAAGAGGAAAATGAAAAGGGGTGAAGCAAAGCAGAGAGGGGAAGGGTAACTTATATTTTACCCCGGATTTCAGTAAAGTGCTGATGTTGGCTTTTGCCCACCAAGAGCTGCACATTATGCTGTCCATTAAGGACCAACCATCAGATTATGTCTCTGGCATATCAACAAGCAGCAACCGTGCCCTGTCATCTCTTTATGAATAATTGATCTGACTGAATGATCTACATTCTCTGTGTGATCTGGGTCTGTGTATATATTTGGGAGCAGAAGCATGTATTAAAAACACTGAGTTCATCGTAGGTGTTGTTAGAGGCTTTTTCTTTCATGCCTTGTGCAGCTCCCCTTATCGTCAAACGTTTCCACTGGTTATCAAACTAAGTCCAAGAGAGTCAAAAGTTCATATTTGCACTGGCAGTCATTGTGCCTGATACTGTACCTTGTGCCGTTTAGTTGCACAGCAGAAACCACACCCATAACAAATGTGAAGTGCTTGCTGTGGGTGTGCTAGTGAGTGTGTGTGTGATACGAGAATGGGGTGGAGTGTGTGTGTGTGCGTGCGCGCGCGTGTGTGTGCGCAGATGCTGGAATGCCTTCCCTCAAGCTATGGTTAAGTCACAGGAGTATGACAATGGATTCTTGTGCGGCGTCAGACCTGTCAGGGCAGGAAAGGGCTCACAGCGCAGAGGAGGTCTCTTTAAAGTGCTTCGCTTTCTTTGACAGACTAAACTCAGTCTGTCGGAAGCGTAACTTGAAGCAGCCCGGCAGCTGTCTAACTCAAAGGTCATTTACACAACTGGCTCCAAAATATTGGCTCCACTAAGCCTTTTGCATTGCCACGCTTTCTGTCATTCAAGTCACTCGCCTTGTTAACGTTGACAAGGAAGTGAACGAGAAAAATGTGTTTGATTATGAGAACAATTTTCAAATTGAATTTTTTGACGTCTGCCCCATAAGTGAGTGCATTCAGCGTGCCGGATCACTGACATCTGTCAGTTCGGCATGTCAATTTCAATCTTGTCATTGAAACTCATTGGTGTCAGTCGACTGCACTCTAGCTCTTTGCTGCTATCTGTTGGCTACATGACTCAGTACAATCCAAATACTGCTGCTCTACTGTTTAACCACAGAGTGGTGCTCATGAACTGTTGATCATTTGTGTAGTTTGGGGCAAAGAAGTATCCACTCTGTAACGGGGTATTTGTAACCTTATAGACAGGCGGAAAGCATTGATAACAAATCAGAAAGAAATTTGCTTAATGTAACAGAATCTGGCACGACAATGGTAAAATAAATGCTTTACCGATGAGATTCGTTGAACAAAAATTGAGGTCATAGTAGAAAACAACAATCATACATCAGTAAATCACCACGATCGAACACATTTGTATTTAGAATGTGATCAACCCTCCTGTAGGTCTGATTTGGTTTATGATATACAGGGCAGAGAAAGGAGACGTGAGACAATTTTGTTCGCTGGGAGTTGTCAGTTGGGAGCTGGGAGAAGAACGGTGTTTGATCTCTGCGGTGGTGGGCGTGTGATGCAGAGCTCAAACACAGTTTAAGACTCTGTTAACCTTGGCCAGCGGTCAGGGCCCGCCGTCTGCCTCACATCTGAGAGTTGGTGAAAGAGGGCGGGGATCAGAGGGGCTT
The DNA here is from genome assembly GCA_900312555.1 of Lamprogrammus exutus. NCBI lineage: Eukaryota > Metazoa > Chordata > Actinopteri > Ophidiiformes > Ophidiidae > Lamprogrammus > Lamprogrammus exutus. The sequence goes on from OMOW01107133.1 coordinate 3,960, forward strand.
AAACGACTGAGTACGTTTAACCAAGCACTGAGGGGGGGGATGTCTCCACAACAAATGGGGTTCTCTGTCTTTGGCCTCTCTCTGATAAGGAACCATTAGGTGATTTTTCAAGTGTTTTTCACATTGGAATTAAGATGGACGGCTAGTGGGGGTCAGACACAACTCAGCGCAGATTGAAGACAGAGAGGAGCAGGACGACAAGGACAAAATGTCTGGGTCATAACCTGTTCACTATCGCACAAGAATAGAGCACTCTGTCACCGCCACAAACACAAGAGACACATGTTGACACGGTCGGGAAACGTAGATGGCGGTCGTTGACAGCAGCCATGGAAAAACCAACAGAGACTGGCACACTCTTTCCGATGCACACACAACGTGATGAGTACTTAACAAACATTTGTGCATACAGTAAAACTCCCACAGAGTCAAAGGCACACAGAGGTGAAGTAATCTCGCAGTATAGTAGTCTTTCTGACGTATATGACAGGCCATATAACAGACGGAACAATTTTGCCGATGCGTACGCACTCTAACACAGGAATTATTTATGTGCTGAGGCAGGCATTGTTGCGCTGCTCTTTGGAGCGCTACAGGGCGGCGGCCCTGGCTTTTGGAAAGCACAGCTGCTTGCCTTTCAAGATCGCTTTGTCCTATCGCCATGACAGCGAAGGTCTCACTCCCTAAACTCTCGCTCTATCACTCTCTGTCTCTCTATCACTTTGCTCCCTCTTTCTTTATCTCCGTGGTGCGTTCAAAAGGCAGGTTCATCCTGTCTTCATGGCCCGACCTGCCACTTTCGCTGCACCAGTCCTCCTGACTGACATTTAAGTCCAAGGCCACAGTAAAGAGGGCCAAAGAGCATTAAATGATACTGGCAGCAGGTGGTACAGTGAGACTGACCACTCCCCATCTGGAACCTCTGTTCATTAGCCGCTCGAGTCCCTGGGGTCCGTGGGCACCATCAGCTTGAGAGATAAGCTCATGGCCAGGGGTATAAAAGGACAAAGAGCCAGGAGTTCAATGGGCCAACCTTGTGATGTGGTGACACAGAGGACAATTGCACCTATTTACATCATTAACTCAGTGAGCCTGGATTTCCTTTGCAATGATTGAGAATGCTAAATGTCAGCATGCATCCTCTCCTTTATTCTGCACAGCAGGTCAGAGGCACATGAAGTTCTTTACTTAGGTGTACAAAATTTTTTTTCTACATTCTGACGACATTCTTTGTGTTCATCTTCCTTCAGATAATGTAAGTAAGAGTAAAGTCAATTTTGCTGGTAAACCCATAAAATATATTGTTATTCTCAGCCTTGGTTTTACTCTGATTCAACAATGCATGTTTTTTAAATATTATCTCAAGAATTTTAGTAAGGGAAACAGGCCAGAAATTCACTCAACGTGTCGACCTATCAACCTGAAAACACAACAATCCACAATTTGGGGGGAATTTGGTATTTTCGCAGTTACCAAACCCTCTAAAAAGGAAGACATGAGGTTTTTCATCCTGTTCAGATGTCCACTTTGGGGGATCTTCGTTACTAATGCATTTTAACTGCACTGAATTGACAGTTACATGGTAATGCATTGCAGGTAGTACATTGCACTGCTAATACTATACTATATTTACTTTTACTTAAGGAGAATTGTGAATCCAGGACCTTCTTGGAGTAAATTATTTTTCCTTTGTGATATTACAAAATCTACTTTAACTTCCCAGCGATGTACCTCGTGCTTAAGATTTATTGCTTGAGCGATACTAAATTTCAGCACCTGCCCTTGTTTTTGAATCAGACGCAGTAAAATTTGCCCTCTGAGTGTTTACCACCTCACACAAATCACGTCATTATTTCAGTGTCTATTAGTGGTAGGTGTTTTTGAATAGGCATGGCTGTTAACCAGGATGCATCATTGTTCACACTAGATCACACCAGAGCCCAGTTTTGACAGGAGTGTGTAATCTGAACTAGGTGCGGAGTGAGACGGCGCTGTCTGTGGGTGTCACAGGGATGCTGGTTCAGTTTGTGCGCTCGCTGTTCTGCTCGCCTGGTAGTCCTCCAACATGACTTGGCTGACCATCGATACAACACAAATCAACACAAGGGACATTAAACAGGCTCAGTGATGAAGGCTGCGATGAAATGAATTACGAATTGTGCAGCCTAACTGAGACTTGGATGGAATAAGATGAGGAAATTTTGGCTAAATTAGATGAAAAGAGCGTCATTTAAACCTCACATTCATTCTGCTTTTAATTATCGATTTCTCAAACAACATTCTCAAGGACGTTCACGTAGCGTATTTATAAATCTAAAGCTGAATGATGTAGGAGTGCAGTTTGAGCTCGACTATGCATGTGGCTATGCAAGTACCTGTGATGGGTCCACAGCGTGTGCTCATTTATGAATACACAAGGTGCTACAGAGGAAAAATGAAAGCAAGTACTTTTTCTCTGACGTATTTCACGTGTCGCTCCCACTGTCACATGCTGAGAGTAAGTCAGGCCTAATCGTTCCCACAGCTTAGAAAAATACATTGTGACAGGCCATTATTAATGTAGGACTGTCCTACTTACACACACACACAAACACACACACACACACACCACTCGCGGGCACTCTACACCTTAATATTTCGCTGTCACTTGGGTGACAGTTTTGGGCAAATCCTATGGCTGAATGCAGTTCACAGAAGGTGAGTAAAGACGAGGACATGTCGCCATGTGAGTCCATTGCAGGGCTAACACAGAAACTCACACACACTCCCATTTGTTCCTGTGGAAAATTTTGAATCTAGTCTTCCTGTCTTGTGTGTCTGTGGACTGTGGGATGAAATCAAAGCATCCACAAGAGGCAACACGCAAAAAGAAGGACAAGAAAGACAGAAATTCATGGTGGCTGGGGATCAAACCTGGGACCTTTTGGTTATGAGGTGACAATGTTGGCCTTAGTCGTGCTCCAGTCATAGAAGTCTTTGGAGATTTGGAGATTATAGTTTGGACATAGGACGACACCCAAATGTTTACATCACATGCAGGGGAGATCACTAAACTGAAATGATCAGGGATAATTTGAAGCTGCAATAATCAGGTTTGGCCACTAGTCAGCAGAAGTTAACATGACAAAACAAATTGACTGACATTTTATTTACGTTTTCTTTTCTTGGGTGTTTTCTGTCCACATTTTAAGCAAAATTGGTTTATACTAATATACTGGACATAACGTGTCAGCACCTCATCCTTTTATCCAAGATAAAATGTTGTTTGTTTTGTTGGCATTGAACAGTAGGCTGAATGCCATGAGGCTTTTACAGCATGCCAGACACATGGGATATGTTGTCTAGATGTAAGGATAAGAACAGCTAAGATTCAACTATACAGGTGTGCAGCTGTAAATCCAAACTGCTGCACTAAAAGCTAAAAGCTTCCGTTGAGTTTGCAGGATTGGTTGATGATTCCGGCAGCTTCATCACTACACGGGGCCCTTTCATATTACACAGTAACCTGGTATGTTTCCGTGCACATTTAATACTTTGATTCGATACACAGCAACATCAGCAATACCCCGATTATTCACATGAACAATTTCACGTAAACATCATCATCGGATCAGATGAAATTAGCACAAATCAACAATGGTGTGCGTTGAGTAACAGACCTTAATTATGCAAATATAAGTCAGTGTACTCAAGTATGTAAATGTTGTATCATCTTACATTCACCACAAGCCTTCTGCACATGCATTTCCTAACATGGCTTGCATTCCTATCCAGAATCCTATTAATTCCATCCATGTACTGTATATGGCTTACTCTGCATTTTTGTTTTAATTGCAGCACAGACAAAAATATATGGTGTAATTTGCATAAAAATGTACACACTGTTAACGTTGCGATATTGATGAACCTAGATCTAGGTTAGCCACACACACACAGATAAAACCAAATCATTCCACATAACAGCATCACGCTGTATGAACATGTGTGGCGGGGCAAAAAAAAGACGACTCAAAGAGGAACATGGACGAAGAGATGAAAAAAAAGAAAGCACATCCTCCTCATTATCTGTCCCTCAGTCAGTCAGCAAACACAAAACACTGAAGCAGACAGAAAAAAAAAGCAACTATATCAAACACGAAGAAGGGAAGCAGCAGTTCTGGCAGAGCTGTGTTGACAACTTTCCAGGAGCTGATTTAGCAAAGGCAGTTACATCTGTTGAGCTCTGACAGTCATTGGTTTGTTCGGGCTGCTTTAGCTATGATGTGCTGCACTCCACTCCGCTTCTTTATGTAGACGGAGTAACCTAGTTTGCTCTGCGCGCTGCGACGACAGCAACCTGGAACCCCCGAGCATTGCCGCTCAGGCGCCGAGACAGATTTTTAGCATGTATTTAATTGGCAAAAAAAGAAGGAGAAAAAAAAGCTGCAATGAAACATCCATGCATTCAAACACACACACACACACACACACACACTCACGTACGCCTTTTCTCTCCCGCTCAGTCTCTCTGCGTCTCTGAAGAACGAATCAGGTGAGTGTTGCTTTTAAAAGAACCCATGCACCACGTGACCGCACAGGAGACTGAGACGGGCCTTCAAAAGGAGGAAATGTTTGGACAGGCTTGTGCGAACAAAATGTTTGCTCCAGGGAACGGGTCAGAGCACTGTGCTGGTTTGTACATGGCACGAATGAGGGGACACGTACCGTACGAGTGCATATGCATGTGCAATTTGGGTGAGTCATCTATAATGTATAATACGAATAGAGAGGTCACGCTGTCTGTCACACACTGTCCCTAATGGCTCGTCCATCATAGTAGTGGTACTTTCTGTTTTCTCTCCTGAGTTCCTCTTTGCATCTTCTCTTGTCCAGTCTGATATGGAGACCGTCAGCAAAGGTTTACAGATCATAAATACTGTATGTCCTCGCGTTCTCGACGCTGTACGTCCTCGGAGAGTAGAGTTACATACAGTACGTGTGAATCAAATACAGAGCTCTCCTGTCCTCGCTCTATCTTTTAAATTCCGTCTGCTCAACATGTCACAGTGAAACATCTGTAGAAGCAGACTGACAGATGTTCGATCATCCTGCTCATCACCTGCACTGAGCCATCACAGTCATTCACTGATGAATGCACAGGTGTGTTTCAGTCCACATGTGTTAATACGTGGTAGCAGTGTGTTTGTTTCCAGACAATAAAAGTAAGGAGACGTTCAAAGCAACAATATGCCACCCTCCCCCCCCCAAGAGACAGGCTGTGTTGTTGTTAGTCATGTCCTCCTCCCACTCAGCTGGTCAAGTTTCCACTTGGCATACAGCCTGAGGTAAACGACATTCACACATACAGGTGAGTAAGCAGACAGCAAACATAGCCTGTCTCCATAAAAAAGGTACCAAAGTCTACCGAGATGTATTCTTTAAAGGCTTGTGAGTAAGTTGTAAACTGTAATAAATGCCTTTATTGAAGGTTAATACGTAATTTATTAACGCTACAATATGTAACTTTTTAAAAACACTATGCTTTGTAGCATTTGTTTACATCCTCATTGGGTGAGTTAAGTGCTCTGTGAAAACTATCAGGAACCCTGTAAGCGTAATTTTTTTTCTGTCCTTCCTTGAGGTCATTACCCCCAAAACGTGCCTTAATTCCTTTTTTTAGTGTCACAAATATTGTATATCGAATTTTAAAATCAAGCAGGAAGGGTATTAATTTGATGGGCCTTGAAATCTGTGGCCTGGGAAAAATGCACCCAACGAAGGTCAAAAACAAACAAAAAAACACAAAAAAAAGCACAGTTCAGCAAGTTCATCATACACATGCAATTCCTGAGTGAAAGAATAATCCTCATTGCATCACTATTCGCCCCATCAGCATTTCAGAATATCTGGGACTGTGACATGTTTCTGCACATATTACACAATGTACTTTCAACTGCATGACACATTGTAAAATTAGCCCAGCCTATCTATTTTCTCTCCAGAGATAAATATCTGGGTCTCCTTTTGGCAAGGTTGAAGCAGTTTGTTACTGTAACTTGTAGGTAAACCTTTTATGTGCAGGCCAGCATTTGATGGAAATGGGCGTTCAATTCAGAGAACACTTAGTGCCAAACATGGCTGCTGATGGATATCACCAAAATGGCACGCTTACAGAGAAAAGCTGCGGTGCAATCTGGATGCAGATCACCTCGCCTGAGAGCCAATATAGCTGTGTGAGTGATAAATAGATGGAAATAGCCCACAGTGTCCAGTTCACAGGCTGGCTGCCCCACTCTTTGATCTCAAGCCCTAATGAGCTTTCAGAACAGAGTCAGAGATGAGAAGATGGTCTTTTTTCAAAAGGACCCTTGATTCTATGGGAGACTTGTGGTGAAAACTGTTTTAAGCAGGTCTAAGATGTTGCCTCAACTAACATTAGTATTCCCTGAAGTATTCCCAACTGCATTAGTAAAACCTGCCCACTCAACTCTCCAGAGCAAGGTCACTTTCATCATTATGAGCTAAGTTATTGCCCACAGAGGGCTTGAGAATTGGAAACAGTACATTTGTTTATGATATAAAATGCTTTTTATTCTGTAAACCGATAGCTTAATAATGTCAATAATTCCCTTTGTAGAGATGGCAGCTCTCCGCCCACCCCTGGGTGAATCTAGTCGTTGGATTTGTTGGGAAGGATTAAGAGCTAAACCACCGTCGGGCTGAGGCGCTGCCAGGGGAAAAATATTTGTTAAACTGCAAAGTGCTTGTGTACAGCACATCGAGTTAAAAGTGAAATCCCTCTGTGAGAATATGCAGCTGGATAAGCAATCAAAAAGAATATTTAATGTCTTTCCTCCTCGTTCAGATTCCACACGCAGTGCCCCCTGGAATGCTCTGCTTCGCCAGTGACAGGCATACATTATTTCTCCACATATTAGCAATTCCTCCCATATGACGCATACCTGCACATCATTACCGATCACATACCAGACGTTGCCACGATGAAGCAGCTGCAAAAAAGAGAGATGGACAAACAAACCTGCTAAAGACGGACTAACAATGCTGAAAGAGTATCATTTGGCCGATCACAGGTTGTTTTTTTATGGACAAATAAATGAATTAAAGCCGACTGAGGTTGCCAGTTAAATTAGAGGCAGACTCCTATTCATTCATGATGAAAAACTTTGGGGCTCCAGTCATCTCTCAATGTGCGACTCATTGGAAGTGCTTAATGATACCGAGCCCTCTCAAAGGCTGCACAAGCAGCAGGACATCAAAGAGCGGTTGACAGACAGACAGATTCTGAGCTGCATGTTAAAAGGCCATTCCTCTTATAATGAAAATAAAAATGAAACACACACACCACCACCACACTAAAAGACCCCATCACCCTCCCTATCTCTCGCTACATCCATCTTTCCTCAAAATCTTTTTATTTCACTTTTTTCATGCTCTTCAAACGGCTCGTGCTCAGGCATAGCCAGGCGTGTTTTTGCATCATTAGAGATACGGGGCGGATTCAGAGACAGACTAATGACAGCTCGGCTTTCCGGCTCAAACGAGAGCCATTGCTCATTTACCCGAACAGATACGTAGATAGATGCTGGGGTTTGTAATGATGTAGCCTTATCAGATATTCTCCAACACAAACAAAATGAAACCAGACTTGTGCCATTTAAATTACAGTCACGGATTAAGCATGTGACAACTGTTAAGTATGTTAATGTGTATTTGTCCAAACAGTAAATCAATTGGCATCACCATGTTCATGTCGCCGTCTAAAAGGATGAATGACAGAGATGATCAAGAGCAGCGATGAAACAGAATGAGGAGTGTTGTATGTATGCTGTGATAAATTTACTGGCGTTCGTGAGTCACAATGGACAGCTTCACAGAGATGCCTCGCTCTCAGGGATTCAGATTTTTGGCCTGATCCTTTGCGATCTAGCTTTCACTCCATTTATCCCACCCCAATCTGCTTCCCAATCTCCTCTGTTCTCCATCCAGCTTCCATTACAAAATCGCACGCTGATGCAAACGCACCGACAGGCTCCTCGAGTGCATCGATAAGGACCACCACCAGGAATCAACACTTTGTCTCTTTCTCTCTCTATCTCTCTCTCTCTCTGATAACAAATTTCTCAGAGCTAACACACATTACAAAACGACATGATTCATAGTATCAAAATTAAAGTGCTCATTGTGAACAGGAATAATAACAGTATTTGGTAGATACATACTGGTTAATGCTTTAATAATGAAAATTGTAGGATTTTCACCTGATAATGTGACCAATCAGTGGATGCACACAGTTACAACCTCAAATGTGAGGATTTTCATGGTTTCAGGTCTGTTGAAGGATTACATACACCTCTACAGTAAATTACCCAATCACGTCTCCTTTCTAAACCTCTTGAAACAATGCCTAAACGTGCACTAAAGGTACAAGGTTTTCATAAGTGTAGCAGTGCTGCGCTTTTCACTACTTTACCATATCTTCTCCCTTCGGCAGTTTGGCCCCCCCAGGTCACATCCAAATAAAGGTTCCTTTTGTCAGTTGCAAGAAAACACCACACGCAGAATGTTTGCATTGACCTGATCTGTTACAGAATGTTCACAGCCAAATGCAGTGGGCCCATTTTCCTGGCACTGCTCCAGCGGGAATCGCAACATGTTGACAACACTTCATAAAGTCCCCCAAAAGCCCGGGTCTGCAGCTGCCAAGGGCGATACAGATGGATTGATCCCTGCTTACTCCCTCCTGCCTCCCATCTTCACACATACTGTGTTTGCATGTGTGTGTGTGTTTGTGTAATGTGTGTATGAGTCCACTGCAGAATTTATGTACAATTTGTATACAAACCTCAGCCTGCCCCCGCATTCAGCAAACACATAGCTTGTTTCTGCACCCCCTCACAACGTTGTTTTTTTAAAAGTTGATTTTCCCCACTTTTTATTCGGGGTCTTTCTGTGAGATTAATTCCTCTTTTCCCATCTTTGGGCTGTCAGCTTCGGGTATGGAGTCATTTTTTAAAGGCCGCCGTTCCCGGGGACGGGAGACTGATTGAGTTGTGGCCTTTTTGTGAGTGGGTAAAGAACAGGATTAATGCGTAACTCTTGAAACCATCCTGTTGGGGGAAAAACAGCGAGAAAATGTCCTATGGGAGAGGGTCAAATAATCAAAGTTTATGAACAAGAGGATTATGTTCAATATGATCCAAATTGTATGTTAGACTTGTGTGATCGTACATGAGACTGTGGGGACATGAAAAGAACAGTTCCTGGTAAGCACAGTAGGTGTAAAATAGCTTATTAGAATGATTATTTATTAATAATAATAACTACTTAGTTCCACAAAACAATACAAAGCCTTTCATAGTATGCTGAGAGAGGGATCAATTTCATCATAACTAGGATAGCTTTTGTCTAGAGGAATGTAATCCTCTTTAATAATTAAGAATGACAGCCTGATGCAATTCCTGTATCATTCTGTGATCATTCGGCTCTTAGTCAGCCTCATCAGAAGACAGCGAATGGTGTATATTCAAGATCATTTTTCAAGATCAAGATCATTACCAGAGCAGATTTGTACAGGTGTAATTTCAAAACCCTTGCTAAATATGCAGATTTGTCTTAAAATGTGATTAATTTCAAATAGAATAGGTTATCCTTGATCCAATTACTGGATTCAGGTGAGTGATAGCATTGAACAATCTCTGATAATGACATCATCATCTTTTTTTATCCAAAATTTGATGAGCTCTCATTCAACAAACTAACAACAGACCGGCTGCTGCACCGTCTGAAAGACTGTAAATCTGCATTCACCCAGGAGCTCCGGAGTACCAATGTTCTCCACAAAGGGAGTGAATCAGAGGTTGGGCCTGCACTTTCTCATGAACTC
>OMOW01107150.1:0-11437 GCA_900312555.1 Lamprogrammus exutus
GCTGTTCCTGTTGCGTCACAGCAGCAGCAGCATCCCAACCGGATCTCTACTGAAGCTCCATCCGTGATACCGTCTCCATCCGCACCGGAGCTGCTGCTGCTGCTGCTGCTGGCGATGCTCCACACACACAGCGGTTGACCAGCATGAATACACACCGAGGCTATCTGCGTCATCCACAGCCCCTGGAAATTAAACCTGCACCCACCCTGGCCGGTGATAGGCTGTGAGGAAACTCAGTGTCATCCTCATCATCATCCTCATCGTCATCCTGATGCTTATCATCATCATCATCATCATCATCATCATCATCATCATCATCATCAACATCATCATCATCAGAAAAACATAGGCTAATATAAAACTAGAAGGTAGAGAGAGAGAGCAAGCGAGAGCATACCTCCGCCAAGGCCGGGTAGTCCATCAGTTATGACTCCATCTCTCAGTGATGAATGTAAACAGGTTACTGACGTCAGCATGACCAACCAACAAACTTTGGATCCTACCATGTCTGGTTCCAAAGTTATTGACAAAATATAACTGTTAGAAATTATAGCGCCACCATCAGGCCGATTGATGTAGTGAGTGCACAGGTCCACCAACTTTGGTTACAGTAGATTCATTCATGAGATACAGCACTTTGTGAAGGATGAGCCAAGGCCACTCAACTTTGGCAGCCAATCATATCAAAATGGTAAAGAAGATCAAAAAACACAACTTTTGTCTGGTTTGGTCCAGACATTCTACCTGTAAAATTTTGTTTTTGATTATAGAGAAGAGATTTATCATAAAAATAAATAAATGTACTTGATGTTGATGATAGTTTGATATCTTGGTAGTGACTTTAACATCATTACAGTTTACAACACTGTGTACACTGCAGCTCAAAGAAATGAGGTAAACAGAACTCAAGCATCTTTTAAATATTTATTTCACATTTATTTCATATACAGTATGTGGTACCACTTTCAATTATAGTGACAATACAGCAGTTGCACATAGGCTTATAATTTTTTTTCTTCTGAAACTGTTAATAGATACAAATCATATGGGACCAAATCATCCAGTCAGCAAACATATTGCTTCTTAACCTGTCTCAGTTTGTCACATAATGATAGCCTGAGTGGGGACATAATATTCAAACACACATGTAAACAAACATTTCTCACATGAAGCTAAAAACACATCACCTTCAAAAACTAAGCAAACAAAAACACCTCCAGACTTTAGAGTCTAAAATAAATACTATGTGTATTTAACATACAAAGACTTTTCTCTTATTTTCCCCACATGTAACTTCCTTGTTTTGTTCTTGTTCTTTCTTGTATTAAATGCAGTACGTAACCTGGTCTCTGATGCCATAGGGAATGTCGTGTTTTTTGGAGCACGGATGAATAGGATGTGGCGACAAAGGAGAGGGCCCGACTTCATCAAGTATACAACATAAAGGAGTTATGACTGGAGAGTTTATCCTCTTATGTGAGCTGACAAGTAGTCGCCTATCAGCACTCCTAGATTCCTTACAGCTTATTCAGTTTAAATCCAGGAATGTGGCAGAGAAATGGGGAAAAAAAGGAATGAAGGAATAGGAACACAAAAAGGCGAGAAACCCGGACAAACAGATTGGGAATAACTTAAAGCTCGGGGATGTGAGCACGTCACATCAAAACACTATTGCACGGAAAGTGAGACGATGATTACAACAACGTATCTAGACTTTGAATTCCAGCAGATTGCAGTCGATCTTGTAGTAAACGTAGGGGTAGTACTCCTGCTGGCTCAGGTTCAGCCCTGGGATGTCCATGGAGGCCTGCAGGCATAAAGGAAACAACAGCGTAGTTTACGTTAAAGTCATTTATTTATTGAGTTTACTTTAAAGTCAGTTTTCGAATTTAGTTACTGGCCAAAAAATTACTCCAATTCACAACCCCAAATGATCCTCAATCTCTCAGTCAGTCTCGCTCTTGCTCCCTAAGGCGAAATAATAAGTGGACTGCTTAGGAAACTCACATCGATGATAGCCGCACTGCTGTCCAGATGTTTGTACAGGTCATACAGCACCTCTCTCAGCTTCTTCATGTTCTTCTTGTTGGGCTGGAGCAGCATGGCCTGGAAGTTGACTGGCAGACCATATCTATGAAACACAAGAGGACCCTTTTTCATCTATCATGAGACAATGAGGACATTAAAAGAATGGATGGATGGGCGGGTGGAAATTAACTGCGACATTTCCTGAATGTTTAAAATGTAACACACAAGATGTTCACTTCCTCACCTCAAGACCGACTCCACAAACACACGCAGGGCTTTTATGTGAATCCACGCAATGAAGGCCTCACTGAAATTCACTTTCAGCCATCGTACCAAAGGCCCCTAGATGGACAGCAACAGCATTGAAATAGATTTAAGTAAAGATAACACACCTCTAAACCTCTGACCCAGTTGTACTGTTTGTGGACTTACAAACTGTTTCTTCTTATCTGTGGACAATCGTGTCATCTCTTCTTTGTCTGCCCTCATCTCTTCCTCATTGTACTGGAAGTCACGCACTGTAAACCTGGGTCAGGACACACATCAATATGCATGCAGCTCCCCCACAACACACACCCAGACACTCGAGTGCACTCCTTTGAAATAGGCTACGTACGGCCACACACATTTACATGAACGAACACAATAAGATCTCCGGGTTGTGGTAATTTTGAGAGACGTTCGAGCACCGACAGAAATGTGTTTTGTAACAGAACGGAAGCCTATCTTTGGGTCAAAATAATGCAGTGTTTGGGTTGGGTTTACGAGCCTACTTGAATCCAGTGCTGTCATGAGTTGCTGTGTTATTTGTGGCTGAATGGGTTCGACTAAATTCATAGATGCAGGTGGGAATGCAAAAAAGTAAGGAAAATAATCATCTCTAATTTGAAATAAAGGACAGCCATCGATAGACTGACACTCAACTCAAACTGAACTCTGGAAAAATATGAACCTACAATAAATCTAAGCCTAACTGAGTGTAAACAATAACGTGTACTCTTATGATGGAGTAACTCACTTGTTTTCCCTGGCTTTGTGTTTGAAGTCATCTACAGCCTTCCTGAAGAGCGTGACGCTGAACAGACCGCTGTCGTTGTCTTCAAACAGCAGCCTGTGGGAGCAGACACAGGACGGTGATATCAGCTGGGGGAGTTACACTTGGTATGTTTACTGTGGAGACACATTTTGCCAGATTATCACATTCTTTCACAAAAAAAAAGCAGAATCATGGGCTCCAAAACGTACATTCACATTCCAGTTTTCATGTGGATCTTTGGTGTAAAATGTTACATAATCTGTCCATAAAGTCTCACTTTTCAGGTCAATTCCTTTTATTTATCTCAACTGTTCAAAATGAAGATGAAGGCTTTTATCTACATCTTCCTCTTATTGACATCATCTAAATTTACAATCTCTCCCAGAGGCCCCATTTACTTTTTAAAAGGATACTATTTGATTAATTACTGTGGCGTGACAAACTGTTGCCATCTTACAAATCAGAGCTACAATTCAAGTCTGTACTCCCAAAGTCTGTCCTGGGATTTAGAAGACGTTCTTTGCTATATGTTGTCAATATAGAAGGAATTAGAAAATGAAACTATCGGGACCATCCAAACCACAAAAACTAATATCTCCGGCCCATCCTGCTCCATGCCTCTGCTGTGGAACAGGTCACATCAGAGGGAAATGGTCGTTATCCGTTCTGGAAACACAGGTTGCTAGGTGACTGCACCGCACTGAACCGTGTCTGTCCAAAAGCCTGAAGATGACGCCTGAAATGATCAGTGGTCAATTGCTTTCCACGGGTCAAACACGTCGTGCTTTCTATTCTAATGTGAGTCAATTGAATTTAACAGGTCAACCATTAAATGTTTCCATTTTTAATCAAAGTCAAAGCTCAGCACAAGGTTAGAGGACAGAAGGCTCACAAAGACAGGAGACAAGGTGGGTTGTCAAAGGAAATTTTAGATAATCCTTTATTTGTCCCACAACGGGGAAATTTGCAGTCTGGAAGAAGAGACATGGAGGAGCCAGAGTGTCCCCTTCCTCTGACTGATCATTTAACAATTTGGCTAAAACAAGGACAGAAGTGAATCAGCTAGTTAGTAGATACTCACTTAGTGGAACGCGGCACAACCATTTCTGCCAGAGTCTCATATGTCTTCTGCCAGTCAGCGTAGTTTATCCTGGTCAGAGCGCAGAGGAAAAATCACTTTCACCAATATCGCCATTTGAAGGCCAATACCAGTGATGATGTTTTCACAACAAAGTCACCAGCAGACATCGTTCTACTGAGAGCCAATGTGTTTGCCCATTATCCATAAACGTATTCATTGTAAGGATGAAGACGTCTCTGGGGAAAACCATTTTTACTGTCATGGGACACTGGAACTGAGACCCAGACCAATATAAGGGAATTCAAGTCTTGCTGCATATCGAGTTCCCAAGGATTTGAAAATAGTGATGTTTGCCTGCTTACTTTTGGACGACCACCAGCATGGTGATCAGGTACTCTGAGTCCAGGACAAAGTCTTCTTTCTTCACTATGTCAGCCAGACTCCTGGTCAACAAGCTCCCCCTACAGGACCACACAGACACAGTTTGGGATTGTCATGCAAATGTGGTGATCCAATAAGGCTATAAACAATAAGCAGGTTCTGGATAATTCATAGCGATATTTCATCTCTTCCACACAACACAGAGCACCGAGCTTTGACATACATTTACATTCGAGTCTAAAGAAGCCGTATCAAAATGAATTAAGCTTCAGCTGAAAATCAAGACAGCCAAGAGGGAGACATTGCAGGTCAATGTTGCACTTTGTCTGAACTAATATTTAGGCTCAAGAGGTTTGTCCTACTTTACATTTTCAATATCAGGTATTTGACCCAAAATTACACTCCTGTCATCAAATAATAGCCAAATATTCTGCAGTTAATATAGTTAAGTTAACATAGTGACTGTTAAATAGTGAAATATTTGTAGTAATCTCTGTTCAAGAGGGAATAATTGATGTTATTAGCTACTACTCACGCATTCTTCCTCTCCAGGTTCTGCAGGTTCCCCTTCAGGTTGTTGTAAGCTGAGGCTCTGGCCTTCAGGTCATTGTCTATCTGAGTGGCTTGCTAGAAACAAAACAAAAACAGGATGAAAGCTTTAGATTATTCAGAGGTTTTTTTGGCCGGAAGTAAACATTACTGGGTGCCAGGCGTGGGTGAAAGCAAATGCACAGATTAGTGATGATGTGCAAATTAAAAATGATACAAGAGAACAATTAACTGTTTAACAACGATTTGTTTACTTGGCAGTTTTTACGGAACAAAAGCTGGATGATGACAGCGTTGTGTGTTTTTTTTATTTTTGACAAATATTTATACAAGTAGATTAATGTTTTGTATACCCAATTAGCGGTAGATTCAATCTCTATTAAATCCATTTAATCTAAATGACTGTAAATTCCAGAGGCAGAGTTGTACAAGATGGACAAACTACGTGCTGACTGTTACCCATGACTGCGGTTCAGTAACCACCCTACTCGTTAGATTTGGCCCCACGGGCTTTCAAAACTTCCTTAACAGGAAAAAAGGCATTTGCTGGAACCAAATTGCCTCAGATGATGACTGCTGTGGATGATTTTGTTTGGTCTGCCATGAAAAGTACTTCTGTGAGATAAAATCCCTCCAGCATCATCGGCGTAACCAGGGGGGAGTGGGAGGGGTAATAATCAACGCTGATAAAGACGAAACAAACTGGCAACGACGCCTTTTTGATTCAGAGAAAATCATCGAACTTTCAAGTAAGTAAGAGAGAAAATCTGTACTTCCTTAGCTTGATAAAAACAGGAAGAGAAATTTAACACTGCATCCACAAGCCAGTGTTTTCTTACATACCTTGGAGATGATCTCAGAGATGTTTTTCAGGGACTGTTTGATTGGATACTTGGCCATGTCCCACTGGAATCTGGTGATGTAGGTGACCAGGTCAACTGTGAAGAGTGGAAACCAGATAAATCAGCACTTCCCGAAGTAGAGTGAATGATTCTTCACCCAAGCGCAACATTTCTGCTTTTGATTTACTCTGATTTTGACCTCCCATTAACTCTTTCAGTACAGCAAACCCATAACCTTACCCCGGTGACCTTGCCATGGAAGTATTTGGACATCAAGGTGACAAGTTGAACTTAATTACCTCCGTTGGCCAGGAGATTCTCCTGCACTTTGTCTCGGCTGTCCTCCAGAACATCGGCCATGTACTGAGCAACCTTCTTCACCACACTGAAGCCCAAAACACGAGGAGAAGGGGGGGTTGCACACCACCAGGAGGTATGGAGGGAAACAATGGTGACAACACAGCAGTGAGGATTGTGATATGCCAACGTGACATTCAAGCTCTGCAAAACGGAACTTAGAGTTTCTGTACTGTTCTGAGATCACCAAGATGTACTGAACAAACATCGAAGGCATTTTACAATTTAACAGAAACTGCTCAGACTAATAGAAACATAACAGGTACGTGTTTGATCCTCATATTTGCAATGTTTACCTTTCTACAAAAGTGTCTAGTTTAGCCAGCTCATCTGATAGACCCACTAAGACGTCCAGTGTTCCAACCTGTAGAGAAAGAACACAAAATATTAACAAAGAAAATGTTCTCGTCATTTCTAACCTAGATTTGTGTACACTAAGCTCTCCTTTAGTGTTCAATAGAGAATTCCCCATGATTGTCCTAGACGGTGTGTTTGTGGCTCAGATGGTGCCACCTTCTAACCTTGAGGTCTGGGATGTTGAACTTGTTGTTGGTGGAGAGGCTGTTGGTGCGCGTGGTCGCCACCATCAACTTATCCCAGGTCTGCTGGCACGTCTTCTCTCCCGGGGCAGAGATCAACCAGAATTCTGTCATGGCTGCTGGTAGGAAGTTCGTCCACCGGGTCTCCGGCAAGGAAGAAGCAAGGAAGTCACTGAGGAGGGACGTTGCTCATGAGGATTCATTGATATTTTTCTCATCAGTATTTTATTGACAGCATTTATTCCTACTGAAGAGTCTCAAAATCTAAATCCCTATCAGAGCTGCTGTTCTGTCTCAGATTCTGACCTCACTGAGAGCTAATCCAAAGCAAATATTCCTCTTACAGATCATTGTTATGGATGGATTTGGATTTGATTCATTGAGTAAACATTTAAACGTCAACGATACTGACATACTCATCACAAGTTCCCCGAGCTCAAGGAGACGTCTTCAAACTGCTTGTTGTGTCTGACCAACAGTCAGAAAAAAACCCAGGTTATTAAATTTGCAATAATTAACTATCAGCAGATGGTCAAATTAATTACATATTAACAATTCTTACCTAAACTAATCAGAATGGTGAGTAGCTGACGTAGCCTAAGGACGATGTCAAAGATTAGAACTAATTAACAATGTATAAGTTAGCATTTTGAAATATGACTCCCTGGAGTAAACTTTACCTTAAATTCTCATACAAGTGCACTACAGAAGTATAATTAGATGAATCAGTCACATTACAAAGACATCTGTTCCTCTTTTGTTGGACGAATTCCTCATACAGTATTTCCGGATGGTCACACGGTCACAGCAAACAGTCAGATCTGGCTGATTGTATCATGTCTGACTGGTACAGATTTATCTCCGTGTATGTCTGACTGTCATGTGATCAGTTCCTTGACTTTTACAATACACGCTGTATATAATCCTCCTTTCAATTTAGAAATCGTTAATCTGACAATATGCCTATTTGGCTCATTCACAAATTATCATCTGACAAAAAATCACAGATACAAAAACACAATAAGCAGAGTTTATGTCTTTAAATGGAGAATTAGCCTGCTGCTGCGCTAGTTTGCATCGCTGTCTCTTGCTGTCACGACGCAGACGTGCGCGCTTTCGCACTTACCGATGCGTTTAGCGCTTTGGGGACGTGGACCGCACGGTGTAGTTCAGTTATACGGTCACGGCTTCCCATGCATAGCGCAGATAAATAATAGCAGGTTTTCGATTCAGTTCTCCTTCATCACAGCATCGCTCTCACGCAGTCAGCTGACCAGGGAAGGAACTGCGTCTGCGCAAAACCTGGTGCGCACTAAGATGCCTTCAGTGCTCATTAGGTCCTACTTCCAACTTTCTATAGCCTCATAAACAATCGCAAAGATAACAGTTGTATTAAGATATTTACAATTTTAGCAATGTTGACTCTCATATTACGTAGTTTTAAGATACAAACTCATCAAACAAACTGAAAATGCGATGTTGTAGAAAATGTAAATGCATTTGTTTTCAGTTACAACCGCGCTGAAATTAAATGCGTCGTCCTCTTCTTTGCAGTAAAAAGTAATTTCTCATTTTCCCGACATCCCATGAAGGCATCATACGTGTTTGTTTTGAGAGCTGCTGGCAGTCTATACATCTCTCACTACCGACCTCTTGTGGTATCAGCTGCGTGCTACATCAGCACGCCATATACGTCTCAATGCCGACCTCTTTGGTAACAGACATCGATCACCACCATTGTCGGTAGATGGCAGTGTATCAATGTCATTAAAGCAAATATTTATGAGCATTTTAGAGCTCATAAATTCACCTGTTTGTAATGTGAACATTTCCCCTCCATTACCATGATATTAAATTCGATATCAGTCTACTACACAAATATATTTATTTTATGCTAAGCAGTGATTTAAACCAAACAAGTAAACAGAGGGACATCAGTATTTAACATTTCCCTCTGTTCAAACTACCATCCCATCAGACAAATTAACTAAAGCACTTTAATAATATACATGACTACATAAATGTGTGTAAATGTCAGAAATCTTGCCCCTCTCTCTCTCATAGCTTACAAATCAGAGGTGTGGGTGTAGTGTGGGTATTGGGAACTGATTGTTGTGTTGCTGTTGTTGTTTTTTTTGCCTTCCTTAGAACAGTAAAGGCACTGAACTAAGCTGAACTGAACTTGTCTTCTATTCAAAGCAAGCAAGCTTTGCGGTTTATCATCCTCTTGTTTTGCGAGATGTACAAAGTCCTAAGATCCTGTGACGCAAACTTGTAACCCTTATCCAGACCGGGTTGTGCTAGTAGTTCATTTCTAAACGTAGTCACAGCCTTTATTATAGTCTGTCAATGTGCCAAGTGGCTACATAAACACTGAGCTATGTAAACAGGATCTTAGGTTCTGCTTTCGCTTGATTGAATGTCACGTTTTGCACATGTCATTTTTGTTCTCTTTCTATAATTTATGGGTGTGTGTAGGTACTTTGTGCTGTACCACATTACATGGTCCAAGTTAATTTTGTGACGTAATTGTAACGCCTTAAAATGTGTATATATATCTCAGGCCTTAGTCATTCACAGTTTGATGCCTTATCCCTCAGTGCCTAGCACCTCAGGGCCATTGCTATGACTCTAGCTCTCTGGCTTGAATCCTTGCATTTCAGGAAGTCACTTGGTTTCTAAACATAGTAAACAAGACTAGACAGCCTCAAGCCTTTAAAACAGCAACATTTCCTAGTCAGCATGTTACTTCAGGACTTTCCTTAGTGACACCAATGTTTTCTAAGGCTTAGTGTTTTCTGAACACAATGTCCCTTGATCCAACTGTAATAACATAAAGATAAGAACTAGAATAGGCACACACTTAAACAACAACATAGAATATGGCTCCAGTGGTGCGAAAACACAACTCACACAATTGAGGTTGCTTCAGAAAGAGTTTTGGCGGTCAAAAAACACAACGAAACGCGAAAAAATGTGCATACATTTGTTTTTCACATGAAAATGGACGCGTGAAACATGGAATTAAATGAAATGGGGGTGGTCGTGTTAAGTGAATGTGACACAGCATTGTGGACTAATCAACAAAATATTCAGTAAGCTCTCAAATCTTTATAATCCCCTGCTCAGAATCAAGTTCAGGGTGGTTGTAAAAAGACAAATCCCATGTGATCGACTGAGATTGCTTAAGATAGAAGTGTTTTGACCCAATGACATTCTCAACCGCATATCCTCCCCAACCACAGTAAGACAGAGGCTCCTGTTCTTGCAGTCCTAAATGTGTACAAGGCTCATGGGCAATTGCTAACAAAAACAGGCAATGGAAAGTACACTGCAGGCACCACATTACTTAGTCAGAATGCACCATGCTGAATCGAGGATCATTCAATTGCAGAGATGTTTGTTTTTATCAGCATGTGACTCAAATTGAGGTGATTTGTTTTGCATTCATAGACTTTGAAGGAATGAAGCGGCAACTTTCATCTATGAAGGCCTTGTAAGAAAATGTGACAAACAGCAATGTTGAGCGAGTAATGACTTTACAGTATATTCCAGTTTGACACAATCAGGGAAGAACCCATTGAATGTTGGTACCAGTCAGCCTGATGGTGGCACTGTAATTACTACTTTTATGTTTTTCCCCATAACTTTTGGACTGCATGTCATGGAATCCAAATATTTTTCCCCTGGATTCCTCGGGTCTATCCACATCTATCCATATTGGCCGAGCCCATTTGAATTATTCCCAAAACAGTTTCTTTTATATTTCCTCCTCCAATTTTTGGTCAATTGGCACAGAATTTTACACGAGGAACTTCTGGACCAAGTAGTGCAAAAGCTTTATCTTACCGTTTAGATGTGATTGGCCTCTTGTGCTGTATCTTGTGAATGAATCAGTCTATTTTTACCAAACTTGGCAGACACCTGCACTCCCTATTAATGCAAAAAATGAAATATCAATTGACCTGATGGTGGCGCTATAACAACAACAGTTCGGGTTTTTTTTCAATAACTTTGGAACCTGGACATGGTACAATCAAAAGTTTGTTGGTTTGTCAGAGGGAGGGGGTGGACCATGGTCTAGTCAAGGAAGGAGTCCTATTTACAAACTACTCAGCCTTGGTGGAGGTTTGCACTCTTTCGGTGCCTTCTAGTTATAATGTGCAAACTGATTTAAAGATACAAAATATAGAAACTCATTTGTTGATGAGCTCTTTGATGGAATACTGTCTTCATCACAGATTTCTTTATAATTTCACCTGATCATGACTCATCAGTCATCTTACTCTTATTAACGTTTAATAAGCATTATCTATACGTTTGTGGTAGATGGCGTAAACAGTGTGTCCTGGCAGTGGGTCAATCTCTTAAATTCCCTGTCCGTAAATCATATCAGGTGTACTATTAAAATGTTCCACCGCAAAACAGAGCCTTGGAGTTCTTGGACTGATTGAAAATGGGTGACCATGTACGGAAAGTTTGCGTTACGCAATACGAATAAATAACGGATCCGCTGAGGACTGTGTGTTTCGGAAATATGTATATGGTAATGGGAGAGGAATGCGTGAAGCGGATTGGTGGATCTGAACGTGGCCCCGCCCACTGTCCGTCGATTACCTTTTCC
>OMOW01107152.1:0-10047 GCA_900312555.1 Lamprogrammus exutus
GTAATTTAAACTCGGCATATCTGAAAAACCGTGAAAGATTGAACAATTCTGAAATGTGTGTTTGGAAGATGAAAACCTGGAGACCTGAAAAATGTTTGAATGGTTTCTCTACCTGAAAGTATGATGAAGTTACAAGGCCTCAAAGTTTGAAGTTGAAACCTTCATCTGGAATACGTTGGGATTTTTGGGTGGAAAATGCTGAATATTTCGGAAATTATGAAAGATATGAACACCAAAAGTCATGGCCATCGATTCCTCAATTTTCCGCACATTTTGATGTTTGAACGGTGTCTGTAGGTCGAAGCGTCTAGGAGGAGATACGTGCCAAAATACGCACGGAAGAATTTTGAAACCCTGCAAGAGGACATACCTTGTGATTGCCTGGAGGCAATCACAGCAATTAGCTGTTAGTCAGAAATGGGATGTTTTGCCAACTTAGTTTCCTAATTGTTTAAATCCGGGGGAGTTGGAATTGTTTTTTAATGTGTTATAATGTTTTTGAAATTGATAGATCAACGCCCACTTTTGTCTAATTGAAGCTGTAATCCTTTCCTGCAGGTGTTGGCTCAGATTGAGCTGTGGATGAACACCGACAAATACCCTCTGGGAGTCTACTTCCTGCCCAAGAAGGTCAGAGATCACACATAACACATATAGTATACAGGACACACATAAAATATGCAAAAAAGTGTGCCAGAAAAAACCCATTTGAACTTTTATTTGTTTTATTATATGCATTTATAAATCATCTAAACAACCAAGTGAACCATCCGTCTTTTTCATCCCTGAGTAGCTCATCCCATTACACTCAAAAATGGACAGAATGTAGAACACATTATATGCACAATTTTAACAAAGTTTACCACTCTAGAGTTGCACACCTATGGTGGAATGCAGCAAGGTTGGGAATCATACTTGGCTCCCAATGCAACTGAACTGAATTGCAAATACAGCACACTGCCAATCTTGTGAAAGCACCTTCTACTTGCATGCTTGATAACCTGTAGTAAGGGGGCACTGTTCTGTGTGCTGCGCACAAAATTTCACTGAGTCACACTAATTTCATCATAGTCGAACCTGGAGGAGACGGACTATTTATTTCCTTGTCTGTCTCACTCATAATGGAACAGCTGGACAGATGGAAAGACCAACCTTTATATCACAAAACGGCTGTGCCCCAGCTAAGATTTCCACTGCTCACTGAATTAGATCTTTGCTTGACTGTATATGTCCAGGTCAGATTTGGAGACTTTTAGCTCCTCAGCGTTGCATAACCTATTCCTGGTTTGTCAATTTGGCTCTGGTTGTATCCAAACACTCACTAATTAGTGTCCACTTCAAGAAGATGGTATTTTTTCATAAAATAAATCCAAACTTGCCTTTCCAAGATAATTTGAAAATATACAGCATGACTAACTTTTATTTATCTGTGATTATGTTGCTGATGAATATTTAGCTTTGACTGTAAAATTTGCCCAAACTGGACTGCAAATGGCAGATAAGGAATTTAGGTGGTCTTGTCGTCCGTTTTATCCACTTGGAAATAAGCAGATTGATTTCATAAATATCTGGGCTCTGCTGTGTTCCTCCACCAGGATATCACTACTTCACTGAGTCTGATCCATCCTGGATCTGCAGGAGAAATAAAATCACTTCCCTGAACTGGAAAACCAGATAGATTATTAGAAATCCAAAAATGGGCAATTCTGACATCTGTGTCTCTCTCCCCACAAATATTCCTCCACCTTTCTCACCTCTTTCTTCTTTTTCTCCTTACTCTTTTAGTTGGATGAGGAGGTGGCAGCAGCCCACTTGGATAAGCTGGGTGTGAAGCTGACCAAGCTGACAGACAAGCAGGCCAAGTATCTGGGTCTGCCACTTGAAGGGCCCTTCAAATCAGACCACTACCGCTACTGAGCCCCCTTCTCTAGCTTGGGATGAGGAGAAAAGTGTGTAGGAAGAGGCTTGGCTAGAACAGCTTTGGTGTTTGATGTAGTGGGGTGTTTAGTGAGAGCATTTGGAGTGTGGTGCCAGATTGCTCTGTGGGTGCCATGTTACTTTTGGTCTCCCAAATGATAAGCGTTCAGGAAGAATTTTCTTCTTCTTCTCCCAAACAGCTGCAGAAAGTATTTTTCAATTTATTTGCATCTCCTGTCATGTCAAAGCAACGGGCCACAGCTGCAGTTGGCACAAACACCATTCCGTTATACATTTCTGTGGTGTGTTCATGAATGCAAATCACCGAAATACTATAGCAACAATTTCTAAACTGAAGCCTAGAAGTTTGCATGAGTTTCTTGCTCCTTCTTCGCACTGCTAACCAACACCCAATCTGACCTTAAGTAAACCTGTACTTTGCTCCATCACCATCATATTCCACCCTCTGCCACAAAAAATGCACTCAAACCTTCCAGCCTTCTCTTGTTTTCATCAGAATCCCACTGGAACTCTATTAATTCCTACTGTGGCTTTTAAAGACAATTCCTGTCTTTCCCTCTTAATTTAATTATTAAATAAACCCCCAGTTATTGTTTCTTCTCTCTAAGCCAGTGTTTGAGGTCGACACAAGCATTTTTCCAGTATATCTGTGTAATGATGACCTGTAATGATGGCCCTTAATGGAACCCACTTGAAAATGTCAGCAGTGCAATACACACAGTGGAGACTTTGATTAGGCGCCTGGTGTATTAAGTGAAAAGCTTCTGCTAATGGAACCAAAGCACATCTGGTTTTGATTTCCTTGCTTATAAAATGAATTATGATTTCTGTTGCCCTTTGCGTTTATTCTTCACTGTAACCATTTAAATTGATTTGAAGGGCCACGTGAAAATGGCCCCCAATTATTGAAATCGGTCACTTAAGCTCATTAAATTAGTCTGTTGCTGGGTGTAGACATATTATGGTGGCGGGGTTAAAGCAGTAGCCATGGTTCCAAAGGGTTGTGGTGAGTTAAACTGTTTTTAGTAAAAGCTGGATCACTGTAATGTGTGATATCAATAAAACATGTTGGCTCTGGGTTGTAATTTGTCATTTGGTGTTTTTATCGAGATATTTTTACTGTAGACAAAATTAAAACGGTAACAAACTTACCTTTTTCTTACCCACTGTGCGTAAGTGTGTCTAAGATTAAAGTTTTGGCTGCATCCACACTGAAGTAGCATGTGTAACCGGGTGCATCAGTGTTCAGCAGACACCTCCGCTCCACTCACCTTAAAGTGATTAGTCCGTCACTTAAATTGCAGAGGTACAATAACAAATACTCTCAGGGAAGCTCCGTGAATCACCTCACTTTTCCTGTTGCTGCTGGTGTGTCACGGCTTCTTCCCTGGTTGAGGTGTGTGGCATCGCGCTTTTACTGCCTTTTCACAATTAATCCGGTGCCCGTTTCGGCAAGAATGTGTAAGTTAGCCCTCAGGTTTGCCTGTAAGGTGCAGTAATCGGCTCCTACACATTTTGTATACCTCGTCGGGGTTTATACTGTTTGGTGTTGCTGTGCCCTCCGTATCTCAACCTAGACTGATATAGCTCGATTGAGGCCTACTTCGAGTGATTCAGCACACGGCACGGCCATGAACTGACCCCGTGGACAGCAGGCGTGAAAAGGGTGAGTCTTGCAACCAAGGTACAGGGTGAAAGTGTTACCTAACATTATAGATGAGTGTATTAAACCTCTTCATGAATTTCCCCTGTGTAGGAGTCCTGCCACTGCTGTTTTGCCTTCTCTGGTTTCTTGTGTAATATTTTATTAGGCATTTTATTTTTGGGTGTTTTGCCTATATTGCTTGTTGTGTATAGCTCTTACAGTGATCTGGTTTTTACTGTGCTACGTTGCTGTAGATTTGGTTCATCGTAACCTGTGGTCACACTGACCTGATTTTGGGAAGTTTATTAGAGTGGTTCTCCAGTTTTGAGCATGTCTTTTACCTTTATGTGCGAGTAGATTTAAAAAAAAACAAACAACATTTTGAGTGTTTGCAGTGCCCTCTTGTATGTGGAACCAGTCACGTCAGCCCCCTCTGCAGGGCTCCATTTGGTTTTGTGTGCCCCTCGTTATCCTGCTCATACGTTGTACATTGCACAAGGGCCCCTCCAGATCAGCTATTTGTTTTCAATGAATAATTGTATATGCATTTTGTTATATTCTAAGAGTTTTTGTTAAAGTTACCTGTGAAACTCACATCACTGTCTTTTCCGTGGTACTTACCAAGATGCGTAGGAGCCCTCTTGTTGGATTTGATTGTAATCTGGAATTGTAATCCTTGAGTGAAAGTCCCAAGGTGGCGTTGTCGCAACTAAAATTTGGCACAAGAGCTATTGAGCTAACTATTTGGCCCAGTCACACATGTCTGATATATCCCGAAAACAAAGGTCCGGTGCTCCGAAAATACACACTTTGAGTTGTTGGAGTTTAGTGACTGCCAATTTTAACAGTTCCAAGCACTTGATTAACTGAATAACCACACGGACAATTATTTGTCATATTGCTGTTTTATTTATGAACAGCCATTACTGTTACATATTCTTGTTTCTCCAACCAACTGTCCAATGTCTGTGAATATCTGAAAACAACAGTACGAGCACGTTAGTGTGAACATCACATCACCACTATTGGGGTGGCAAACCTATATTGTATGTTTCGCTTTTTTATTTATTAAGTCATTGCATATTTTCACACACACAGTGCAATTCTTTCTCTGCATTTAACCCATCCCTTTGAGGAGCAGTGGGCAGCCAGCCGCAGTCCAGCGCCTGGGGACCAACTGCAGATTGTCACTCAAGTGCCTTTGGTCAAGGGCACTAGCAGGAGCAGATTAACCTAAGTATCAAAGTATAACAATAGGTGTTTGTGCATTGTTTAAAGGGGATGTCGCGGCGTCATTTAAATCATGTCTAAAACTGTGTTGTGGCAGTACAACTTACAATTGTGTTTATTTAAATCGTTGTCATATAATCCAAGTAATTGGCAAGCATAGACAAAAGAACGCGGCGCAACTTCCTATGTCCTTTTGTCGTTTTTGTTGCCGCCAGTGTGATTGGGACAGCCGATTGTTCCCTGGATTTTGTAGTCTGTTGTCACAATTTGTAATGTATTTTCATTGATTTATTAGTTAAATGGCGTGGTGATTGAATTGTGTGAACATGTGTTTTCTTTGTATTCTCATCTCAGAATGCACCAGAACACAGCATTTTCAAGTTAAAACCATACAATTTTCTTCAGGGGGAGGATACCCCCAGACAATTTGCCTTCGTACCTTGTAGCCTTTTTCACTGCTCTTGAGTTTGCATGTATGCAAACATTGGCAGTAGAATGGATTGTACTGAAGAGCTTAGTGGCACTGTCATAGGATGCCACCTTTGCCACGTCTGTTTATTAAATTCTGCCCCTGTCAACTAAGTGCTATTGTGAAGTGGAACAACAGCTCAGCCACTAAATTGTAGACCATACAAACTCACAGAGCGCTGCCACAGAGTGCTGACGTGGTTATCGTGTAAAAATTGCTTATCCTCTGTTGCATCACTCCCTATAGAGTCCCAAACTTCCTCTTGAAGCAACATCGGCACAAGAACTGTGCGTTGGGAGCTTCATGAAATGGGTTTCCATGGCCGAGCAGCTGCAACTCCATATTAATGCCCATGGTGTTGGAATGCAATGTCCAACAGGCTCATATAGGTGTGATGGTCAGGAGGTATCCACATACTTTTGGCAATATAGTGTCTGTTCACCCACTGTCAACAGAGGACTAGGTTAGTTGATTGCTTCAGAAGGTTTTGAATTTGCAATGCAAACATTCTTCAGCTTAGTATTATTATTGCTATATTCACCTATGGCAGCTACACAATGACTCAATGAACATACTTGTGTTACAATGTTTTGCTAAAATTTACTGACTACAAATCATACTGTATGTACTTAAAGGGTAATTTCAGACCTGCAGCTTGTTTGCTGTAGTCCAAATCAGGCACCAACGTTGTTTTCAAACCTAGAGTTCAAAGTTTGACATTTTCCCCAAATGTTAACCCAGGTTCACTGTGTTGTGATTTAATTGAACCTTTTATGGCATCACAGCCAGCTAATGATAATGTAGCAAGTGTACAAACATCTATACAGATGTTAGAGCTGCTATGTTATATGCTCAATAATACAGCACCAATACAGAGCAAGGAGATAAAGGCGAATTCTGGTGTTGTGACACCGCTGACTGATTGCTCTTCATTTGTCCAACAGTGCTCAGTGAACCAGGGTTCACTTGGATGTGGAGTGAGACCACCGATTTTTGGGGACCGGGGCTCCCTTGTTTTGGTGTGCACCTGAGTGTGAGGTAGAGCATTCAAACCTGTCAAAATTGTGATACTTTCCTAGTTGCAGCAGTCATTTGTTCCATATATCAAGCAAGCTGTCAGCAGAAGCTGAATTGGACTTGAAGACGTGGAAAATCATGATTTGAAGAACAGATGGCTCAACAGGAGAATGCAGGTCATATTGAGCCCACACAACCCAGTGTAACCCCTAGCATTTATTTCAGGCCTGGTGGTATGCCCCACAAAAAAAAACAGCAACGTTGGCACAAATGTTTCATTTGGATGGTGCAGTGGGTGGTCTGCGATGTATATTTATCTTTCAATTTTGGTCGCTTGGATGGCTCTATATCAGACTAAAAGCAATAAAAAGGAGCGGATAATGACAAAGTACAATTTGTTGGATTTTTCATATTAATTAAAAATACATTACGTGAAATGGAATGAAATAATTGACATTAAATTCCTGTGGTCATTGTCAGTTTTATGTACCTTGTGTATTAATGATAACTCTGACCATCATACAAATCTTGAATACCTATCAGCAGCTTGTAGCTTGTGCTCCCTCATAGCAAGCTTCGAGATGTCTCTGAATGTTTTGTACCCAACTGTCAGTCCTTCACTGGCTCCTGTGCTCTTCCCAAGAGGAATTCCATCGAAAGTTGGGGCTCTTGAGGAAGTATGGCAGCTCCTCTATTGCTTGATGGGTGGTTGTATTGTAGGCAAAGTTGTTGCAGGTAAGCTGGACAATTTATTTTCTGCTCTGTGGGTAAAGTTCTTAACAGTTCATGCAGTGTTCTGTTAAAATGTTCACACTGCCCGTTACATTTTGGGTGATATGGAGTGAGAGTGAGATTGTTTTTTTAATCGCACACAGTTGACAGCTGGTGGATCACTGCTCCTTCAAAGCTTCTACCCTGGTATGAGGGGACACCAGGTCGACAGAACCACTCTTGGACCAACACTCTGGCCACTGTGGTTCCCTTCTGATCCCTGGTGGAAATGGCTTAAGTATACAGTATTTAGAAAACACATCTGTCAGGATCAGCACCAATTCACAGCCATGTGTGGGTGGTTTCAGGCATGTAAAGTCTATCGCAAGAATTTGATTTGGCCTGGAAGCCAGCAGATGACCCAGAGCAGGCCTGGGCTTAGGATGAACTGCTTTGGCCATTGCACATATTTCACATTGCTGATACCAGTTCTGGATTTCTTTTGACATGTTGGGCCAAAAGCACCTTGGTTGCATGAGGTTTAGAGTCCTTTCAATTCCCTAATGGTCATTGTCATTGTATAACTGATGTTGAACCTCCCTTTTTAAGCTTTTTGGCAGAACTGCTTTGTTTGCTACCTCACCACCATTCAGCTGGCTAATCTGGCAGTAAAGGACTACGTGATGAGCTCCTTTCCTGGCAAGTAGGCCTTTCTTTCTTCTGCAAGAACTTGGGGAACAAACTGAGGGGGGGAGAGTGGGGGGGGGTCCTTTCTCTGTAAAACAACAAGGTCAGCTGGAGAATGTGATGGCAATACAGTAATTACAGATTGTATTACCTCCGGGGGGAGCATGGCCTTGTTCTGCAATAAAGTGTCTGGGAAGGGAGAGCCTGGTAGCAATGCATCCAGCTGAGCTGGGATGCCAGAAGGGTTGGTACTGCCTGATGAGGGCATCAGCATTCCCATTGACACTGGCCTGCGATACTCGATGGTAAAGTCATACACTGCTAGTTAGGCAGCCCAGCACTGTGACTCAGAGGGTTATTGTCTGTAGATGTACATGTACACATGACAACAGATTGTCCCTAAACCTTTCTGTCATTGCCCATTTTAAGGCTAGAAACTCAAGCTTCATGGACCTTTAGTTGGACATGTTTCATTCAGTTGGCTTCAGGTCTCTACTAGCATGTGCAATGGGCCACACCATCTTGTTGTTCTGATTGGATGGCACTCAACACCAAGTGGCAAGTGTCAACCTCTAAAATAAAAGGAAGGGAGAAATCTGCACGTCAACAGAGGTGCCTCCACTACTCTGGCTTTTAAACTCTGTTAAACACTGTTTAGACCACACTTCAATCAGAGGTTGTTTGGATGGGGTTTGGGTTTTGGTGCTGACCAATTTGGCCACTAACTGGTGGAGAGGTGCAGCCAGCTTGGCAAACCCTTAAGTGGTAGTAGGTGGGATTGTTTTCAGGGTCAGTAGCCACTCCATCTTTAGAAATCACTTGCCCAAGATATTTCACCTACGTCTTTACAGTTTTTCACAATTGCCAAGCCACATTTGTTGAAACCTTAACTGATTTTCTCAAAACTTTAAACACAAAACCAAATCTTCAAACTACCTTCACAAAACCCCTGACTCTTCTGGCAAAATCAAACAATCACCACCAAAACCATTTAATCTGTGCTCAAAATCTAACAATGCTTTCAGATCATACGCACAGCCAGTACATATATAAACACTACAGAGCATTCATTAGACACGACATCAAAAACCTGAGAACACAGCATCCAGGCCATGTAGTTACAGAAAAAATAATGTTTTTTGTATATAGTAAATGCATTTCACAAAAAAAAGTATAATAATCACTTAGTACAACTTAGTGCAGTGAATATATTGCATACTGTAAGTACTGCAAATAATACAGTATTGAATGTCTGTATATTCATCACTTGCATAAAAATACAGTAAGCCCAAAGAACAAAGAAAACTTTAAATGAAAAGCACATTACTGTACAGTCAAAAATGTTGCACAACCCTGCTTCATCTACAAAAATGTATTCATTAGGCCTTTCCATGGAATCCAATTCAAACACTATATATAGAAAAACAGATAAATAGTTTAGTAAGTGATACAGAAAGACAGACTTCTGCAAGTGTATTTGTGTGCACTCCTGATTTACATACACAATATAGTGCAGTTTACAGTAACAGTAGGCTAGTAGCATAGAATTGTACTGAAAGTGTCTGAGTGTACAC
The DNA here is from genome assembly GCA_900312555.1 of Lamprogrammus exutus. NCBI lineage: Eukaryota > Metazoa > Chordata > Actinopteri > Ophidiiformes > Ophidiidae > Lamprogrammus > Lamprogrammus exutus. The sequence continues at coordinate 9,272 of OMOW01107152.1, forward strand.
TTACTTGCACATACTGATATCGCAGATCTTTGATCCCTTCTGAGTTGCACTCAAAGGGTACTCTGCACACTTGCTTCAGGCATACCCTGTTGCAGAGAAGAACACGGGCAATGGTAGAAAGGCTGACACTGTTGATTCCTTCAAAGTTTACACTGTCCTCAACAAATCTTTGTTGTATTTCACGCAGTCGGATGGCATTGTTTTGAAGGACCATATCAACAACGAGAGTCTCTTGCTGTTGGGAGAACAAAGCAGTCCTTCCACCCTCATGTGGTATTCTTGCAATTCTACAAAAGGAAAAATGCACTTACAAACGTATACATACAGTAAAAATAGTGATGGACTTCTACATGTAAACTGTTATATGGTAAGAAAGGTTTTCTTTTTTCCCCATTCACCATTCCCCATTGACAAAGTGGTGTAATGAATCAAATGTATACAGTAAACTTTCAATAACCAAAATACCTTATAAGAAACAATTACCTGTTCTCTTCTCTGAATGTCCTGATTATGGTGGCCACAGAGAAGCTGCTCAATTTAGTCCTGCTTCCCTCATTGTCATTCCATGAACAAGAACATGGTCTATGACAGTTGCCCGAATTTCATCTGAAATTACGGTTCTTGGTCTTGCTCTTATCGTCGTCCTCTTCCTCCTCGTCCACCACCTCTTACACGTACTCTTCCTCCTCTGCCTCTCAGATTGTTTCCATCCATTGTTGGTATCAACATTCAGCGCACCTGTCCGATCAGATCGGAAGAGCACACGTCTGAACTCC
>OMOW01107175.1:0-15791 GCA_900312555.1 Lamprogrammus exutus
CTGTAGGGTCCAGGTATCGCCTCATGCTACCAGTAGTGACACTGACCCTAGCCAAATGCAAAACTAGTGAAAAAAACAGTCAGAAAAGATCAGGAGGGAAAAATGTCAGTGGCCTCCACCTGGAAAACCATTCCTGTTTTGGGGGTCGTCTCATTGTTGCCCCTCTAGTGTACCTGTTGTTCATTTCATTAACACCAAAGCAGCTGAAACTGATTAACAACCCCCTCTGCTACTTAACTGACCAGATCAATATCCCAGAAGTTTAATTGACTTGATGCTATACTCTGATTAAAAAGTGTTCCTTTAATTTTTTTGAGCAGTGTATAAATAAATAAAAAAACAGAGCCTTTCAGTACCTTTCAGCAAAACATTTATTTAGTAGAAATCTTTTACGATTTAGACAATATCACGGCAGAAAAATCACAATCCTACGTATTAACAAGGAGCCACAGAGAAGAATTATTTCTTTGTTATTGTGGCACCTTGGCTAAAACCCTTAGAGCAAACCGTGAGGCACTGTTGTGTTTGACCGTGTCCATGATGGTGGGAAATAAGGCCGTCATCAATGTGCTCACAAAACATTTCAAGACACAAGACGCGGCAACAAACATTGGAAACTGACTGAAAAAAAACCTAAACAAATGTAGACATAATTAATCTGAATGTTTCAAAATATACTAAACTGAATCAATGTCTCTAATCTAGTGTTATTAAGAGACAGGCTGGCAGACGTGGAACTTATTGTTGGAGAATTATCCGTCCATCCATTTTCTTTCTCCCCACAGATTGTCGACTAATCCCGTGGTTAGTGAGACAACTAGTAGGAAATGTGGTTCAGTCCGGTCCTGTAGTTAACAGTGGCAAGAAAAAGTAAGTGAACCCTTTGGAATTACCTGAATTTCATTTAAGTTACAATAATAGATAAACATAATAAACTACTGATGAATGACAAAGTCTCCCTTGTTCATATCAATACTGAATACACCATTTACACATTCACGGTGTAAGTGTAAAAAGTAAGCGAAAAGGTAAAATTGAAAAGATGCATGGAGATGCCTTTTACAAATGTAACAACTGGAGGGAATTCATTACTGTTGCTGCTCTCAGTAAGAGTGAGCAAAGGTCACGCCAAGAGCACAATGTGAAATGCCGTTTCTAACTGGTAACCGTCTCTGTTCACGTGTCCATCATAAGAAAAACCACAACGCTCCATGAGACATTGCTCTGAGGACAGATGAGACAAACTTTGAAATGAGCAACAGTATAATGAAAATATATAGTGGAAACAGGCACTGGACACCAACGCAGATAGCTCATCATATCTGTGAAGAGGTGGAAGGAGCATCACGGTTTGGGGCTTTTTTCAGGGACAATGACCCAAAATTCTTGCATCAATCAACAACAGAATGGTTTAAAAAGAAGAAATGTGTGTTTTGGAACAGTCCAGACCTTGATCCAGCAGTGCTGCTGTGGCATGACCTGAAGAAGGCTGCTCATTCAAGAAATCCCAGAAGTATTGATGAACTGAAACAGTTTTACACAAACTTTTTCTTGCCACTGCAGGTTTGCTCTGATATGTTTCGGCCCAGCCCATCTACAGCTTGGCTTTGCCTGGCTGCAGCTGCAGCGTTTGGAGCTTCATGGCCAGTCCCATGTTTCCTGTTATCTTCAGCTTGCCCTGGAAAAATGCCTGCAAATCAGGTAAGAAGGAAGTGTTATAACCAAGCAAATAACATTTTAAGTTAAAAAAAAAAATATATAGACCATGACTATGATCAGCGAAATTATAGTTTATTCTGTGGCAGAGAGAACTACATGGCACTAGCATAAACAGTCAGTGTAAGAGATTAAACTCAACCCTGAGAACCATTTTGTGTGACTAAAATGGAAAAATTGTGAGAAATAAAATCTGATAAAAGGTGCCTTTGTATAAAAAATATCATGGAAAGAGAAAGAACCTCTTTGAAGACTGATGCACGCATCGAGTTGTGCTATCACATCGCTCATCCAATCCAAATGATATGACAAAGCATTTATGATTCACTGCTTTGTCCGTAATAATAGAAGGTTACAAAACATTTCTGCAACTAGCATGAAAAAAAACAACATTTGAAATAATTATTATATGCTTAGAAATACTAAAATAAATGAAATTAATGTGACCTTGTTATCTGGATAACGAGAATACATGTTAATGCAATATTCATAAAACAAAGAAGGATTTAAAAATTGACCTGAATAAACAATTGCCAATGCCAAATGGAGCTTATTATTATTTACCAACAGAATGTGTCTGTAGCGGCACAGGCAGGTCAGCAGTTCACATTCTGGTTCACTCTAACGACTGAATTCTGAAACTTGCCCATAAACCACGGATCAGATCCCTAAAGCTGTATTGATAACACACTCTTCTTCATTTAAAATTTGAGTAAGAATGAATTTCACAGACCATGATTTACAAGAACATTTTTTAAGAACAACCGATAACCTAAATGTACACATCACATTAAACAGCAGCAGCATAAATTGTTTCTCTAAATACAAAAAAAAAGGCCAAATCTGGGTCACCACCAAAATTTAAAGGGTTTTTCCCTGGAATTTGCCCAACCAAGTTTTATGAAAATCAGTTCATAAATTTTCTGCTCACAAATGGACAAACACACCAACGGCAACGTGAAAACATAAACTCCTTGGCAGGGGGTAATAACACGAGCACAGTATACAAAATCAAAAATGATCGCAGAGGTTAATCAATGTCTCCCTGTCATTGTTAATTAAAACTGAACATTACATACACAGTCAGCTTCATGTTCCCAGTGCTCCCCCCCATTACCAATCCAACTGGATGGGACTGTGATGTGAACGTGGAGGACATTTGAATACAGTGAGGTCATTATCATGTTGGTGGTACCAGCTTAAGACAATGTGTGCATTATCCTGCTGGAAATAGCCATTAGAATATAGGTAAACTGATGGGTAAACGTTACTCAGATTATGCTCAATTGGTATTAAGGGGCCTAATACGCATTGAAAACATTCCACATACCATTCCACAACCACACAAGTAGTTTTGTGTGAAAATCAGCACTTTCTTAGCCTTGATACTTAAACCACCCCCACTGGCACCAACAATCTTTCCATGGACAATTGCACTAACATCACATTTCTTCCCAATGCTAATGTCAACAGAAGTTGTTGACAAGCCGCACAGCGCAGAAATAGTTTCTATATGACAATCATAGTAAAAACAATATATATATATATATACAATAATAACACACCAAGACTGAATACTCACAGTCTGAGGGTTAATCTTCCCTGTCATCAAGGCCAGCAAATCTGCATCTGACATGGAAATGGTGCAATCTGCCTTCTTATCTATGGAGTGAAGGAGACACAAATATTATTACCATAATGCTAAGTAACAGCTGTTTGCTTAATTGTGGGCATTTGGTTGTATTAAAGCACCGTCAGCCCTGTTAGTTCACATGTCAAATTAAAGCGTTAACCATGATGAGACCGAAAAACAGATGTAAACTGCTCAGGCTCTGCAGCTTTGGAGCGTTTGAACTTTTTAACCCCAAGTTAAAAATGACTGTCTACATTTCACGACAGGTTTTTATTGTCATCTGAAGACTTGTATTACATTCCATGCCCTTGGGTTTTCTCACCTGTGTCAGTGTGAACACAACCCGTGCCATTCTTCACATCCACAAACCAAGTTGCCTCCTTTCCATTTGGGCCATCCTTCACTTTAAAGGCAAAAACTCCACCAATCTTTTTCACAAACTGCTCCCCCTCCTGTTCAAAGTACACAGACATTTTTAAATAACAGAAATTTCTACAACGTGTCCGTTAAATGTGAATGCGGGTCATTTCCCCAGTAGATATCCAAGTACACTTATTTAATGTGGACAGAAGAGAAGGTCACTAACTGTTTCACATTCATGACATTACTGAGGCTCTTCACTGCATTTCAGAATGAATATATCATTGTAGAAAATGGGTTCCCAAAAGGCCAAAATGTATCAAATATTTCAGAATTATTAATAATAACAATAATTTTACAACATGTATTTGTACATTTCTACTGAAATGCTCTCTAGACTGTAGCTGTGCAAAGAAATAGAGTCTTCAAATGCCAATACAAGCAAGTCATTACAATATAATACAACAGTCTGCTTAACTTTCATGAGAGCAAAGTTCAGAGAATTCATGCCAAACAGAGACTTTACACACATCACATTAACATAATAATAATTTCCAAAACTTTGGTCTGTTTTTGACTAAACTGTCTATTAAAAGCGTGTAATCACCTCCTGGAGCTTCTTGTTGATTTCCTGGAACACAGCATGTGCCTTGAACCCCTCCAGTCCGTCACTAGCACTGGTGTTAACAGCTCGAATCCTTGACATATTGAAGGAAAATGTGGTGAAACAATAATTATTTGTCCCTAGTATTTACAAATACAGAGATAAAAGTGCAGAGGGGGTTGTACTACCATTGTGATAGTCTTTATGGTGATTTTTTTTTTGACATTTAGAAACATTTCTCTTTTTTGACAGCGTGAAACTGTGTCCCAACTCAGGGGCAGGACACTTCACGGCACAGCTGAAGGTGAGGATCCTCACAAAATAAGATGGTATAGCCCAGACTGAAACAAATGGGTATCCAGAAAGTCCTCCTGAAGACATAACAGACACACTCCAACGTTTATCAGCAGGATACTGGCCTCAAATTGACAACATCACATTTGGTAACTGGGAAAATTTCCATTATCCTTTAAAAGTTTTACACTTTTACACTTAATGGAGCAACCTGGGGAAATTCCTCCTCTGCATTTAACCAATCCTAACTACAAGGAGCAGCAGCCAGCCACACTGTGACACCAGGGCACCAAGTCCAGCTCTGTCTGATGCCTTGGTCGAGGGCAATGGCCTATGAGACTTGCTTTTGATGGTGAAGTAAACTGGAGTGCCCAGAGGAAAACAACACAGATACCGAGAGAACGTGCAAATTCCAGAGAAAGGCCCGCAGCCACTGTGGGATTTGAACCGAGGACCACCTTGCAGAGGGGCAACAATACTTATTTATACTCCACCAAGATAAATTGACATGATAGACAATTTGGAGGACAACATAACTTCCATTGCTACTTCCAAACATCCCAACTACTAACAATACGATTATTCACATCCTGTAGTGTTGTATTTTTTCATTGGGTAGTTTGATTCAGGTGATAGCTTTACCAGTAATTGATGAGCACCTGAACACAAACAGTAAAACTGGTCAGTATGAATACTAACATGTTTACCAGAGGATCACCTGGAGGCTCCTTTAAATAAATGATAAGCGCACAGTGGATTCTGAGCCAATGAGGGCTGCAGCTCCTCCAAATTCAGGTCACAGCAGACTGCAGTTCTCTGACTGATGAATTGGGTCAGATTATGGCCCGTTTGGTCCAGAAATGTAAATAGTGAACAACCCTGCCCCCTTAATTTAGACGCACTTTCTGTATCCTTCAGCTGTATCCTGGTAGCATTTAGAATGTCGCGGAAGCTCGAGGTGGGAAAGCACCAACAGAAGTGGTGTTAACACAAGTGTTTGGTGAGGAGAGAAAGCAGTACGTCAAGAACACACAGCAGGTTCACCGTTGTAACAACAGGGTTCCGGTGTCACTTCGTTTAATCAAACACCACAGGTGTACGGGGGTTTCTAAGCACATACTGTATATGGAGCAGAAATGTCTCTTTAAGAAGCCTGCTGTTAACGTATACGTATACAATTAAATGTTTAATAACAATAAACACACTCTATGCCGGCTGATATATCGGTTACTATAAATGAAGTCTTGCCAAATAATACCAATAATCACGATGGGTAAGGAGAAATAAAAATGATTTGCAAATGTACGCAGAAAATATCGTGCACACACAGCGCGGCGATCATCATGCTCGGCCGCATATGGTGAATAAATTACCCCGCGTCACAAATACACACCCGTATATTACAGGGGGAGTCCCAGTGGGACGTTACGGCATTCATTAATCTCACCTTGATGTGTCTAATTCAGGCATTTTGCTGTAAAGTTAGGAGGAATAACCAACAGACCGGCGACTTGGGCTGTACTTTGTCCTAGCTGCTGTTCGATGGAAGTACTTCCTTGTTTGTTCCTATTCCTGCAGATCCTCAGACTCGATTAGTAGAGGACGGATGAACCTTTTCCTAGATCGACCCAACTTTGGACACTTTCTTTTAAAATTCACCCTCTTTTGGACCACAAGTATCTTTATCATCGTGCTGTTATTAATTAAGATTGGTTTTCTTGTTCATTACTGTGTTGTTGCGCTCACTACGCAACCCTTGAAACAACACTGATGTATCTAATGGGTGTCCAATTTTAACTCATTTTGGACACTTTGCCAAGAAATCTGTTCAGGAGAGGCTTTCATGTGTGTTACCAAAATGCTGTTGAATCAAATAGACGTATTTCAAAACGTTTCAGTTAAATGTGACCGGTTTCAATAGATGCAATACATCTTTTTTTTTTTTTTTAAACAGCTAAAAATCACCATCATCAGATGTATTGGGCTGTGATATATTGGCTGCTGACTCAGGAAAACAACAAAATTTAGAATCCACAAGCCTTTGCTACACATATGAAAACAGAGTCTGCAGATATCCTTAGATTTCCTGGCTGGTTTACATTTCCACCATATTTATTAGATTATGTGATGCATTTTATTATAGTGTAGTGGCTTTTAATTGTTGTTTTGTTTGAAAAGCATATTGAGCAAATTGCAACGCAGTTTAAGTGTGGATTGGGTACTTAAGTTGGGCAAGTAGGGCTAAGTTACTACACAACACTTTTATGGACATCATGCAGAGGTTAGTCAAAAGTGGTAATGTTATATAATAGTTGTGCTGTGTTAAAGTTCATTACTTAATGCTTTATGAATGACATCTACTATCACATTGGCTACATGTACCTTCCTCTTTCAGAGGCGGTGACTGATGGTGTGATCAGTAGGCGGTAATAGGCGGTTTATGAGACACCTTCTAATCCCTCAAAATTAACCACACAATGATTTAATTGACCTGCATCTTAACAGGATTTACAGTGAAAATGAAGTCGACTTGATCCTGACTAATGAATTGATTATTGCAAAAGGATTTAAAGCACAGGTAGACTCAAAGCCAACAGAAATCATACAATAGTCGTAGGTTATATGATGCATTTTCCTGACTCATGACTTTGTCATTACTTGAGTTTGACCTCACCTGTCATCTGTCTATGGACAACAAGGTTTAATGCCTCTACACCCATAAATACAGTGAGAAAACTATTGTGAATATGCCCTTTTTTTTTAAAAATATATAGTATTGTATACATATATATAGCATTGATATGCCCATTGTAATCATCATTGTCTTCATTCTTTTAAAGTCTATGAGAATAACAGACAGGTAGCAGCACTGCCACAGCTATACTCTTTAAATGACTGTTGGTGGGTGGAGCATGGTGGTCCGAAAGGCGCTATATAAATTAAAGTTATTATTATTATTATTATTAAAGAGAGCTAACAGCAGGAGGCATCTTCTCTTCTGCCCTTTAACATGGAGGATCAGCTGCAGCTTAAGAATTATCCGTCAGTCTTTCAATTCCAAAATAATTAAGTGGTTCAAAAACATGTTATTGTATGCCTACAAAAACATATAAAGTACAAAAGGTTTCAACAGGCAGCATCCTTAGGACGTCTAATGGCCCGTACTGTCTCAAAAATCAACTGTAGTTGCTGATCACATAAACAGCGGGGATCACTCACTTTGATAGTGCCACAACTGAAATTTAAATGAATCTAGTCTCTGACTGAAAAAGTCACAACTCACTTTGAGAAGGTTTTTGTCCAGCTCTAGTCCTCTCTGCTGTGGGAAGGCCCTCAATACGGTGAACCCTCCACACAAACATGCAAATGCAGGAGGAATGATAGAGCGGGGATGTAGGGGTGTCTTGCAAACATTTTCTATCATAGCTAACTTTAAAAGTTGTAATACATGATCAATTCAGTATGTTGTATATAAAGTCTAATATCAATATTGTGTCAAATTGAGAAAAAGCTCACTTTTTAAAGGGATAGTTCACAAAAACAAAAAAAGAGCAGCCTGAGAAGTTCTAATTTTGAGTACATTTTGCATGTTGATTTTTGTTTCAAAGACTGTATTTACAAGAGTCTTCCAAAACAAATAATTAGATGCTAATTTCTCAGCTCATTTCACAGCCAGAGTGTAAAATATGAGGACAATGGCCTACTAGTAACAATTCTGGAGGTTTTTACTTTGCATCGCTTTGAACATTTTAAAAAATAGAGCTCAAGCTTTTTGGGCTTGAGGTGATGGTTGTACAACATTAATTTAATTCTGTCTTTTTTTACTGTTTCTGCCCAATCATGGTCCAAAATAATAATTTAAAGTTCATGAAGTATCAACTGGGTATCTTGCCTGCATCTGCTACAACTTTATAAGTACACTATATCTGGGCTGGTGAAAGTAGTAGATGCAAAGAAACATACAGATCAAATATGTACATATTGAAATTTACCCACTGCTTCAAACCCCAAGGCAAGAGATTTTAATAGCAACATAAATACAATACCAATACAAACCACAAGATGAGGCTAAATGGTATTATGGTGCATTTTGTGGGACTTAGCTACTACTAGTGTCATCTAGTCAGGACAAGACCATTAAAACATGTAGAATGGTGTGTGTCTCTGTGCAAAGACGAAAGGTCAGCAAATGGCACTGTAGTTAATGTACACAGCAGTGTTACGAGCGAGGGGAAACATCAGAAAATCTCATCGGTCTAATGGAGGCAGTGAACTATCACCCTGTAAGCCTGAAGCCTCTATATGCTGAGGGAGAAGGATACTGTTGACGGTGTCAGAGGTTGGACAATGGGGGAGGTGCACACACGCACTCAGCACAACCAATGGATAAGTGTTAGCCATGTAATGGGAGGCAGACAATGCTGTCCTGTCACGAGAGTTTGCCTCTTTTCTTGTAGGTGACAAAGATACAAATGCAAATGTGAGTTTAGGGTTATGGTTAGGGATAGAGGTTGGGTTATGCAGCCTGAACATACAACTATAAGACCATATTTGTACAAAACCTGGAAAGCAGTACAACATTTCAGTAACACATGATAGCGATTGACCTTTTACATCCTTGTTGGCAAATCATGGGTGGGAAAACAATAATGAGCTTTGTAGATGGTCGTTAGTTTCTGGTTGGGCTGTGGGCTGATGGAGAGCCTGGAGGGCCAAGGGAATAAAATCACAACCACAAACACTAACATACAATATGTTATCAAAGCTGCTGGTGCCACTGACTGACAGCTATTGTTGCTGTTTGTTATCTGGTTATCTGTGTAAATACATCTACAGTTATAATTACACAATTTTGGCATTTGAATTACAATTACTGTTCATCGCTTTGATTCAAAGAACAAGGGATACGTGTAAATAATATAAAATGCTATGATGTCTTGGACATAAATGACAGTAGGTCTACTGTTGTTATCAGCTAATAATTCATACTTATGTTTCAGCAAACATACATACCCTTGATTTATTGGTGATACATTCATATTCAAATTTGATAGGGTAATTAATAACTCCTTAGTTGATCCTTGCTGATGCATGCAATTTATTACAAACTATAACATAGTGCCCCCCTGCCCTATTATTTGTTATTAGCCTTCATTCACATGTGCTGCAGAGATTTCAATGTGTGGGAGCTGACGAGTGAGTGGGAAGAAGATTTCCTGAAAGGATATATGCATGGATACTCTGATCACACAGATGAGGATGGAGGAAGTGTTCGGATTGAGACATTTTAGACTTTAGACGGACCCGCAGTAGACTTTTGTGACCCATCTCAAGTCCTCTAAGTCCAAGTCGCGTTTTCTCCCCCACTGGAGATTCGACAATAAAGCGGGCAGTGCAGAAGGTATGTAGGAGGAACCCTACTGGAAGAGAGCAGAACCTACGAATCTCACAGTTTATACATTTTTAGGCTTAGGGTTATGGTTAGGAGTAGGGTTGTGTAGCCTGAATTTAGGACTCTGTAAGGCCATTTTCGTGGAAAACGAGAAATAAGTACTATATTTTGGTATCAGGTGATATCCGTTGACCAATCACATTCCATAACGTCTTGAAGTCATGGTCACGTGGCCTGTCTTGCCGGTTTAACTTCCTGTTGTCATATATTTCTTTAATGACTTCGTTTTGTTCTGTCATTTTATTGTGTTATTGATAACAAATCGGTGGCGGACTACTTAACGGAGCCGTCGTCTTACCGTCAACTGAACGTATTCAAAGTGTTAACCTTAGCTAACAGGTCAGCCAAGGCAAACGATTAGCTAATGCTAGTTAGTGTTAATGTTTCTAGCTTAGCTCTCTTCTCCACCTTGTATGACAGAAGAGCAACGCGGATGTGCTGACTTTTTTTTGCCAGATTTCACTTTTGTGTATCAATTTCAACCGTGCAGTGTGATCCGCGTCGATAAAACCCCGTCACGTATTACACTGCCTTGGTACAATGGCCAATATGCTCTCAATGAAGTGCAGAGTCTCTATGAGGGGAACTGGTAGTCTAATCAAATTAACAACCCCTGCATGTGTGATCGATAAACGAAGTTACAGCGGCAAAAAGGGTTCCGAGTATTTGCACCAAAGTGTTGTGCCAACGATGCATTACCAGAAGAGTTTGCCCAGGTAAGGAGATGAATGTGAAATTGCTCAACATTATTTGTACTTGTGGGATATTTTCTATTCTAGAATTTAAAAAAAAAAGCAAATTTGATACCAGGAAATTCAGATTATACATGAAAGTATAAAGATGTAGCTAAGTAATCTAATTAAAAGAAGGTGACCCCATAAAGCTTTAAGAATAAGAGGAATGTAGGTTAAAGTGCACAGGTAATTTAAGGCTAAGGGCCGCTAGGGGGCATTCATAGACTGCAATATAATAAGGTATAGAAAATAAGATGGAACGTACTTGACAGTGGTAAACAAATGTATTTGCTCTCTAATTGAATAATCTTTTATAAATTGTTAGGCTACCGGTACCAAAACTGGAAGATACAATCAGAAGGTATTTAGCAGCTCAGAGGCCTCTTTTGGATGATGACCAGTACGGGTAGGCACAAAAACAAATTAGTTGATTACCTGATTATATACCCAACACTGTAAATCTGACCGTTAATAATGTGTTGATGCCATCAGAACAACAGAGAAACTTGCCCAAGATTTCCAGAATGGTGTGGGGAAACAGCTGCACGAGGAACTGGTTGCTCAGGACAAAAACAATAAGCACACAAGCTATATTTCAGGTAAATGTATAAATATGCTGAGTATCAGTGTGAAATCTGAAATTGAAATAGGCACCAGAGAATCTGGTTGACTCGTGTTGTCTTTCAGGACCATGGTTTGACATGTACCTCTCTGCACGGGACTCTGTCGTGCTGAACTTCAACCCCTTCATGTCCTTCGTTCCTGACCCAAAGACAGAGTACAATAACCCACTTGTACGGGCGACCAACATGGTATGTTCTGCAGTGCGCTTCATGAAGACGCTGCGAGCTGGTTTGCTGGAGCCAGAGGTTTTCCACCTCAACCCTGCGAAGAGCAATACAGACACATTCAAGAAGTTCATACGCTGGGTCCCCTCTTCACTGTCTTGGTATGGAGCGTACATGGTAAACGCTTACCCCCTTGATATGTCTCAATACTTTCGCCTCTTCAACTCCACTCGCATCCCCAAGCGTGGGAGAGATGAGCTCTTCACTGATGAGAAGGGCAGACATCTACTGGTTATGAGGAAAGGCCACATGTATGTGTTTGACATTGTAGACAGGGATGGAAATATGGTCAGTCCGGCAGAGATCCAGTCCCACTTGAAGTACATTTTGTCTGACCCAACGCCAGCACCTGCCTTTCCTCTTGGGGTCCTGACCAGTGAGAACAGGGATGTGTGGGCCGGGCTCAGGGACAAGTTGATTGCTGCTGGAAATGGAGAGACTCTACGGACTGTTGATAGTGCCATTTTCTGTCTCTGTCTTGATGATGAGACCATGCGCGACCATATTCACATCTCTCACAACATGTTGCATGGTGATGGGTGCAACCGTTGGTATGACAAGTCCTTCAGCATCATTATGACCAAAGATGGACAGGCAGCCATCAATTTTGAACACTCTTGGGGTGATGGCGTAGCTGTGCTCCGCTTTCAGAATGAGATCTTCAAAGACACCACAGAGCAGCCACTGGTAAACCCGAGCTCTCCTGCTGCTGCTGTGGATTCGGCCTCTGCTGTGCGCCTGCTCCAATTCAACCTGGACAGTGAGCTCGAGAATGGCATCCAGACAGCCAAGGAGAACTTTGATTCAGCAGTGTCAAAACTCACCATTGATGCCGTGGAGTTCAAGAAGGGCGGGAAGAAGCACTTGAAGAAGAGCAAGTTGAGTCCAGATGCGATTGCCCAGCTGGCTTTTCAAATGGGCTTTCTGAGGCAGTACGGACAAACGATAGCCACTTACGAATCGTGCAGCACTGCAGCATTCAAGCATGGCCGCACGGAGACCATCCGACCAGCCACCATATACACAAAACGCTGTGCACATGCCTTTGTTAACAAGCCGGGGCAATACAGTGTGGGGCAGCTGCAAGCCATGCTCAGTGAATGCTCAAATTATCATGGACAGCTCACCAAGGAAGCAGCTATGGGTGCGTATATCACCTTCCTACATTTGGGATATTCGTATCTGTGAAACTTAATACATTTGCAATCAATTTGGAAATGTGTGCACATAGACAAGTCCAATCTACCATAAATAGTCAATGCAAACCCCTCTGTGAACATATGAATACTGATAAGTCTGAGTGAGTTTGCACATCAGTTGTAGTCGTGTGTTGCAGGTGTAAATAATGTGAATGATGGCTGTGTTTCAGTAATGTCAGTTAGTCAGCATGCATCCAGATTCCAGTGCCGTCACACTTAAATGCAGCCATTGTTATGTCACACGTTTCTCCAACTCAAGTTCAATAATTCAACCACTCTTCTCTCACCAGGCCAAGGTTTTGATCGGCATCTGTTCGCAATGCGGTACCTGGCGAACGCTAAGGGTCAAGCTCTGCACAACCTTTACACCGACGCAGCTTACTCTGCCATCAACCACAATGTCCTCTCCACGAGTACCCTCACAAGTCCAGCTGTAAACCTTGGTGGCTTTGCTCCGGTGGTGCCTGATGGTTTTGGCGTTGGTTACGGTGTTCACGACGACAGAATTGGCTGCAATGTCTCCAGCTATCCATCTCGCAATGTCCACGAGTTCCTGCAGTGTGTCCACAAATCTTTAGAGGACATCTTCACTGTCCTGGAAGGAAAGCCTCTCAGCTAAGAGAACATTTTACATCAAAATGGGGATAGTCACTATTTTCCACTTAGTTTTAACATGTCGAGACAAAAATGCAAGTGAAATATATATTTGACAAACAAACGGCAACCTTTATGAATCACACGACTTGTTTCAAGAAGGAAATGGTAATGTATAGATTTCTTCTGATTTGAAAGCTATTTTCCTGAATGGACTTGCACATTACTGTTGTTATAGAACAAGTCGTCAAAATAAATAAGGACGATGTTAAGTTGAAAACGTTAATCATGAATGGTAAAAATTGGTTTTAAGTTACTGTGTAATAAAGTGCATCAACTGTGAGATGATGGAAAGTTGGTCACTTAATCCTCTGGTTTTCCAAGACACCCACTGTGTCTTTGTGTCTAAATCTCTAAGCTGTTCATTCAGATGTGTCAGCCTACCTTTGTATTGTGTCAGCTGTGATTTAGATAGTGCTTCTCAGTTTTACATTTTACAAATGTACTTATTGCAGGAAAAAAAAGTTGCTGTGCCTTATCAAAAGGATGTAAATTTCACTCATGTCTGAATTGTCAATGTATTTGGTATATTTAAGTTGATGCCCTTGTTGTGTGTCCTCGAACATATTTTGAATAAACTTGACTTAATCAGTTGCCTTAGTTCACGTGTGTGTATATATAGAAATAATCTTTCCATTTAGATAAAGCTATGTTTTTTCAGATCCTTTATTTAAAATAAGAAAGTTTCACCAAAAGCAAATGTACAAATGCAGTAATACAACCAAAAAAATTTAGCTAAAGCACTTATGACGAGCAAAAAACACATTAGATAGGCTTGATCTTGAAGTGGAGACCAATGAGACTGAAGACGAGACACTTCAGATCTTGGACCAAGTAGTAGAACACGCGAAGACCTTCAGGATCCCTACAAAAAACAATAATGAACTGAAAATAATGCCCTTTACCTGTGCTAAAATCACTATTGTGGCAACTTTTGGACTAAGTACTCACTTTGACTGGTTGACATCAATCAAGGAACCAATTTTGGAAGTTGTGAATGAAATGTGCTCATCTCCAATGACGATCTCAAGCTCCTGTGAGTTAAAAGAGGGGAACAAAGACAGATGAGTCAGTGTGAGGCTTCAAACCAAGGCATTAAAAAAGTGTCCCTGTGAACCACTTGTTGGGTAGATGAGTATTTAATCGTTTTGACAGAGCAGACTGAATTTAGCACGCAGCTGCAAGTTTAGCTTAAGATACCAGATAAACTCAATTTATGCTGAAGTCAAGAGAATAACAGATTTCAGATTTACACAAAATTAACAAAAATGTAAACGAGAGGCAAAGCCATTGGACACACCTGTCTGCCAACTCTGTCAGGGGGCGGCCACAGTGCGTCATCTTCCTTGGTGATCTCACTGTCATCAATGATTCTCTTCAGCTCCTCCATCACACTCTTGTGGACATAGGCCTGGTTTGGGACATACGCAACACGACTAAAGGTCTAGATGTACAAGTTTTCACAAATCTAAAGACAGAGTCGGAGCAGTCTGTGTACTCCGTGTTTTAATACAAGTCTGAATGGTGTAAGCCTAAATATGGTGTTTTATTTATCTTCTGGCCAAGGAATATGTGTCAGAAACGGTGTGTTAATCTAGTCGAGGTTTGACTGATGCGAGCAAAATGGTTTTGGATTCAAACTTAATTTCATGTGTTCTAGATGGAACAAAAAACAAAATCATTTCATTCAATCATTTTTGTTCAGTGAAATAAACGTTTTACAGATGTCGAATAAGGTACAAAACCTAACTATCTTCGGGCTCCTAACATAACGTGGTACTTGTTTGACAATTTTAGGTAGAGGAGTATTAATTCACTGAGCAATTTCAACCTCTTAGCGTGTTATATGCAAGATAAAGCCCACCTCTAGCCAAATCATTGAATGCTGCATGATGTTGAAAAACAAACTGGATCGAGAATGCTACTGTAGTTCTGCAGTATGTAGTAAATCCAAAATTCATCGTAATTGCAGAATTTACCTCTTTTCGAATCATCACGTCATTCTTGTAGTTGCTGTTGTTTGCATACCTCAGTTTACCTAAAAACACATATCGTAGTAAGAACAAAAATACATTTGATGAGCTACCGAAACACACAGATGCGAATAGTACAGTTAACAGTGCGAGTAGTACAGTTAACAGTGCGAGTAGTACAGTTAACAGTAGTCAAACTTTGAAGTCCACATGGCACTGAATACGCTCAATTATATTCTTAGCGATTATCGCGCTCATATTTAAATATCCATACGTTCCATCTAGCTTAACCAAGAGGCGCAATTAATTTGACACAATGTGAAG
>OMOW01107179.1:0-16437 GCA_900312555.1 Lamprogrammus exutus
TCGTTATCTCATTGCCTTGATTGCTTCCTATCTTGGCGATACCGCCTCTCCTCTGCCTTCCCTCCTCTGCCTTCCCTGCTCTGCTTTTCTCTCTCACACTCTTTTCCTCACTTTTTTTGCACTCTGCCAGCAGCTTTTAGATAAATGTTGTCAAAATGAATCATTAATTAGCAGGCCGGGTGTGACAGAGCAGGTAAACAGTTTTGGGGGAAAAGTGGGCTGACTAAACAGCCCTCTCAGCAGAATAAAGTGGTGGCTGCACTCGTCTGCTCCGGTTTTCACTCAGTTCTAAATTTCAGAGCAAGTGCGCCTCCTTTGATTTATGTATCTGCTCTCACCTTGATCATCTCATTAGCCAGCTGATGTGGCTGGTGTATGAAAGCTGTAACACTGAGGCGGTGTCTGTGTGCAGAGAGCAGAAAAGGCCCAGAGGGAGGTGGAAAGGCTAAAGGAGCAGCTAGCCAGTGGCCAGACTGGATCCCCAGGGAGCTGCCATCCAGCAGAGGGCACTAGCGGGGTAAGAATAAAACACTTTAACTCTTACATACCTACTGTATGCAGTTCATATTCTCCTCACAGTATGGACCAGGTCATTTCCCTCATCAATTTGTCTCTTTACCACATTTGGAAACGCAAAGCTTTCTTGCTTACATAAACATAATTTCAGTTATAAATACATGGTTTGATTGATTCTTAATTTGTTTTTCAGAGGGCAGGGAGAGTTTTAGGTTGCATAACACTCATTTAATGAGAAGAAACGTCCAATGTCATAATTTCATTGTTGTGTTTCAGCTAAGACATTTCAATTACGTTATTGTGAAGACAAACATTCTCAAACTAACAAGAAAACAGAGCACAAACCTTGGCCAAGGCCAAACATTTCTCTCTAACTTGCATTCTCCAAAGGCCTGCATTTCTGTGAAGATTGCTCTTTTATAATCTGACTCCTTGACTTTGAAAACCTCCCCATAGCAACTTGAATGTCATCTTTATCTTTATTAGTTTAGGAGATATTAATGGAAATTGCTAATTCAATAATGTCTGAACTGTTCTGGATGGAGCTGTGCAGCTGTTGAAGATGCATTCAAACTGTTTGTGCTTTACTGAATCGGCTCAATCTCAACTAGATGATGGTGGTAGTAGCATATTTGCAGCCCTGCTAGGCACTCAGCTATGCTTGGATAAATATAGCTCCTATCTGAAAATGACTTTCTGACCCTCAGATCCAATGGAAGTGAGTGTTTTGGTTTGAAGGCTGAATACACTGTACTTAGTCTCTGCTACCATCTATTGGTAACCTAATGTAGGACAAGCACTCTGAGTGGTTGTCTATTCACTTTAAAGCTCTGATCCGGATCCACCTCAATCTACCATAACGTTGCATGGCCCAAGACTCACTTTTCCACTACATTTCATCAACATTTGTCAATAACCCTTTGTTATTTTGTTATCTTTTGTTATTCAGCCAACACACGCACACAAACACACCAGCACGGACACATACACACACAAACTGAGGCAAAAACATAACCTGCTCGTCGGAGGTAATAATGACCTCACTGCTACATTATAAAACAACATAATTGGTATCGCCAATTCCGCCAGTTCCAATCATGCGTTTCAATAAATACGGGGTCCGAGAACAGCCTCTATGTATATATTTTTGCAGCTGCAGCAATACAAAAATATAAAATTTGAACAAAAACTCAAATAATGTAATTAAGGGTACTTTATAAAATAATATTAGATGTTAAAACTGCTCAAATTTGACGTGAAGCAGCATCTTTGGTTCTAAAAGCAAATGCACTTCCCAGATATCAGCTGCCAGTCAAACACTCAATTATGAACAGCCAAATGAATACTAATTTAATCACATTTTACATATTTTATTACCTTAACATCCCATATTTAACATATCTATTGGATTTAGCAGAAAAAATTAAATATTCCTTCATTACCATAGCTGAAGTAAAATGCTGTCACTTTGTGACTGTGTGAATTATATTAACACTGAGCAGGCTGCGACTTCGCGGTTAGACTCATACATTTTCTCCCCTCCTCACCATCTTCCTCAATCTCATGCCCTCCGTCACGCCTCCTCTCGCCCTGTTAGGAGAATGACGAGAAGGGCGAGGTGTTGCCCTCCCAGCTGGAGGCTGCTCTGTTGGCTAAAGATCGAGAAATCCTCCGTCTCCTCGAGAACATTCAGCGGCTACAGTTCACACTGCAGGAAGTTCAAGAGACCTCAGCCAATCAGATCTTGGAGCTGGAACGCCAGCTGGCCTACAAGACAGAAGCTATTGAGGTGAGTGGATTCCACACACGGGAAGTGACCGTGCATCACGAATACCACCTGAGTGCTCAGTGTTTCTTATTATAATGGAGCTTGTAACGTGAGCAAAGCTTCTTCCTGTTTACGTTCCAGAGATTAGAAGCTAAATTGCAATCCCAGATGGACTACGAAGAGATTAAAACTGAACTCAGGTGAGGTTTTAGACAGACTTTTATGCAAATTCATGATAACTTGAATTTATATCCAAAAACTGACTTTCTTGTGTCTTTTTGTGTCTGCCCTCAGTATACTGAAAGTGATGAAGCTGGCTTCAGCAAATGGCAGCTCCTCCCAGGTATCTTGTGCCATCTTATTGCTCATACAGCGACATTAAACATTAAACTTCTTCTTCTTCTACGTCTTCTTTTGTACCAAACTAGACCTTTTGTTTTCTTCTTAACGTTCTGTTTGTATCTGAGAATAAAAACTACCGCAGTGTCATTGAATGCCTCAGTGGCTGTCATCCATTGGGAGGATATCTACAGCCACTATAATCGATTTATCAAAAATTAACGGCTTTTTGTTGTGTGTGTGTGTGTGTTTAGGATTCTGCCAAGGCTGCAGAGGCTCTATTGCTGGATAAAGAGGCCTTTCTTCCATCTCACAAGTACCTAGTGGATAAGGCCCACATTTTGCACAGCAATGGTAAAACATCAGCCCCTTCATCCTGCACACTGATTTAAGTTTAGAAACCAATTTGGAGTGAATACATCTTTTTAAATGATGTTTTCATGTGAATAGAGCGGTTTTGCACGGCATGAATTACATGCATTTATGTCCTCAGAATGAACTTTGGCTGGCTTTTCTTCATTTGCCTCAGATTTCAAGTAGGCTGTACAATAGATAATTGACAGTTCTTCTTTTCATTGAGACAGCAGCCTTTGTCTTCACATCTGATTTTCAACCTCGAAAAACGTGGTGGCTGTTCTGGAGACACAGACTTTCTCATAAACTATTGACCGAAATCAGTTTCTGAATAATTTGGCAATGAGAAATATACAGCGCAGATGCTGATGAAACGACATTCTCAATCTGTCAGAAGTTTGGGTCCTTCAGAGGTTTGCCTATTGCATGCCAAGATCTTAATACCACGTGTTAATTGTCATTTCTCTGTTTTATAGCTACATCACCTGCTTTAAGTAATTGTCCACAGTTTCAACAGGTCCATATTTGGTCGGGTTCAGTTGTAGATGTTTGCTAGACTTCTTATAGTGAAAAATGATAATGCAAGATGTCGTTTGGCTGTGGAGGCTAGAATGCAGTTAGAAAACTTATTAAAAACAGGTAACAGTTTGTTGGTGTGATTTATTGTGTGAAGCGGTGCAATTATGAATTGTGCAACTGTGTATTTCTGTCACTAGATGATGACCAGTCTGAGGAACCAGGCAGGGAAGTGAGCAGGCCACCCGGCTCACACTCGTCTTCATCTCAGGCGGATGGCCGTGCCTCCCCCAGTCCCGGTCCCCCCACCCTGGATGGATCGTCCTCCAGTCATGACCTCCCCCGTCCCTTCTCTGTGTCCCCATGCTCAGGGGACCGGCTGTCAGGGGACCACATCCTTCACAAGCAGCTCCTCTCCCCACACTTTAAAAAGGAGGGCAGTGGCCTCATGGCTTTCCCCACTGCCCTCTATGCAGCCAAAGTCGCCCTCATGTCAGCCAATCAGGGACCTGCAGGAGCAGGCAGCGTTGAAGCTGGCCTGCCTAGCGACCAGTCAGAAAGCGGCAGCTCAACTGCAGGTGATGACGACCAACTGGACACGGCAGAGATCGCCTTCCAGGTGAAGGAGCAGCTGCTGAAGCATAACATTGGCCAACGTGTGTTTGGCCACTATGTGCTGGGCCTCTCCCAGGGCTCGGTTAGTGAGATCCTGGCTCGGCCCAAACCCTGGAGGAAGCTGACAGTGAAAGGCAAAGAGCCTTTCATTAAGATGAAGCAGTTCCTCTCTGATGAACAGAACATCCTGGCTCTCAGGACCATCCAGGTCCGCCAAAGAGGTGAGTGCAGGAAAAGTGATCATGACCATGTGAGGTCAGGGAAAAGAAGAAAACCATGCAAATTAGGGTGGAAATAGTTTACTTTTTAACCTGGGCCTCATTTTGTACTTTTGGCCATCAATCCCAGTGAGTAAAATGTTTTCCTAATCAACAGGACTGATGACCAAAACTATAAAAAGAAGCCCCAGCTGGTTAAAAAATAGTTTTGGTTTAATTCAGAGTGTCAAATGAATCTTACATTTGAGTACCAGTTGCAGTTT
Organism: Lamprogrammus exutus; assembly: GCA_900312555.1. Taxonomy (NCBI): domain Eukaryota; kingdom Metazoa; phylum Chordata; class Actinopteri; order Ophidiiformes; family Ophidiidae; genus Lamprogrammus; species Lamprogrammus exutus. Next base: position 4,590 of record OMOW01107179.1, read on the forward strand.
TTACAGCAGATGCAGTCATGCAGTTGTTTTGGTGCTTTAGTAAGATGACCTGCGTACGTCCTTCTAATCTACTTGGACCTCATCCTTGACTTTTTCATGGCTTCCTCTGCCATGTTTGTAGTGTTACTTTTAAACTTTGTTTTCTCCCTAGATTCACTGCTTTTGAAAATGTTGAGCTTCCCGTATACTGCAACCTCAGACAGCACGCTCTCAAAGGCAGCCATTGATCTACCAGTCAAAAGCAAAGCCTTGGAACTGCTCTCTGATCAACCATCCCACTCACCCCCTCCCCTCTCTCTATCTCTTTCTGTTACCCTGTGTGGCAGGGAGCATCACTCCACGCATCCGAACTCCTGAAACTGGGTCAGACGATGCCATAAGGAATATCCTGGAGCAGGCCAAGAAGGAGATCCAGTCCCAGAGGGGAGGTAAGAATGGAGCCGCAAGTGATAAGTGATCACAGTTCAAAGCCATAATGATTGATTTTTTTTTTTAATGTGAATCATATTAACCATTTCATTACTAATGATCTTCTATATTTTAGTGCATTTGAAGTTAGAAAAGGTGAAGTATGCTTCAATGTTATGTGGGTCTTTCTGGTTTAGGTGATGGCAAGTCATCTCTGAACAGCTCATCAGGCAGAAGCAGTAACGGAGCAGGCAGCAACTCTGATGAAACCATAAAGAGCATCTTAGAACAGGCGAGGAGGGAGATGGAGGCCCAGCAGCAGGCCCTGATGGAGATGGAGATCTGTGGCAGGTCCTCGACGGCCAGCACAGGAGCTCAGGTAGAGCGTCTTGGGCCCCCAGAGCGCTCCAGGGGCCTGCCTTTACCCATCTCCATCAAACAGGAGGAAGGGGGCTGTGTTTCTGTGTGCATGGCCAACCCCATCAGCAGCCCACAGACGCCCCTCAGTGTCCTGTCTCCAGCTGCCTTTGTCCAGAACATCATCCGCAAAGTCAAATCGGAGATCGGTGAGGCAGGCACCTACTTCGACCAGCACTGGTCTCAGGAGCGGCCGTTGGGGCTGGGTGGAGGTAGTTCTCGACCCTTTACTTCTGTCTCTCCATCATTGTCTTCCTCTTCCTCTGGGCCATCTGCCTTGCCCCGGCCTTGGCCTCGTCTGGAGAATGGCGAATGTCTCCCCAACAGTGAGGAGGCCTCCGCGGCTGAGGACGAGCTGGGGCTGGGCCGTCCAGTGGAGGTAAAGGTGGAGTCGGACACATCAGTAAGTGGTGAATCACCAGGCCCCGGTCCTGGGCGGCTTTCTTACTACCCAGCATACATCCCCCGGGCCCTTAAGCCCACCGTGCCCCCCCTGACTCCCGAGCAGTATGAGATGTATATGTACCGAGAGGTGGACACCATTGAGCTGACCAGGCAGGTGAAGGAGAAGCTGGCTAAGAATGGCATCTGTCAGAGGATCTTTGGTGAAAAGGTCAGACGTTGCTCTTTGATATTAATAAAAACACACAAATACATCTGCCTGTTGGTGCCACATAGAATCTCTGCTTTCAGTGTGAAGAAAGGGCCCTTAACCTTAGATACATTTGTTTTGATAAGTCCAGATTGATATTGATATTGATAGATTTGAACATGAACAAGGTTTCTCCAAAGCCTCAAACAAGAGATGTTACTGAAACTGAAATCTGGAGCAGCTCCACAGACGATGAATGGAAGATTGATTTCGTGGAGCCACTGATATTTGCATAGTTTTATTCATTTCGCTTTGCACAAATGAGCTCTGATCTACATGGGTTTTGTCAGTTAAGCAGCAGATAATACACCTTTATTTCCTCAAAATCCCTCTGGGTGTTCTCCCAGGCACCTCTGTCATTTGTCACAGTTTGTTCTCTGTGCAGCAGATGATTCTTGGTGCAGATTTGATATCTTGGTGATATTAACTTTGCAAACCTTGATTCTTTTGCCTTTCAGTGAGAGCTACTCACATTTGTCAATATTGATTTGAGTGCTCTAAGTTATTATTAAACTCAAATCCAGGGTTGAAGGCAACACAGAAGCTTCCAGTGGTTTTGCACACCCAATTATGTTCAATATATTCAAAACTGAAACAAAGTTAGAAGAAGTAAAATATACCATTAATCTTTTAAACCTACTCTTTTGCAGTATAACACATTGTCTAAATACATTACTTTTATTAATCACGACCATACAACTCACAATGTAGTAGTTCTAAATAATCAATATTGGGCTTTGTTTTTTCAATTTCTATTCCATGATGTGTGCAACATCTCTGACTGTGGAGTCTATATATTGATTGAATTTGAATATGTTCAACATAAACATTTATGGTGTAGTGCTTCCCTCTAGTGGTGTTGCAGTGAACATGTATCACCAAGGCCACTTAACCTGGAATATCAAGATCTGCTTTCCTACAGCAAAGAGATTATTTCTTTTGTAATCAAAGGTTCCGACTCTTTTATGATCTCCAGTCACATGTTGCCTCGCTGTGTGTCGTCCCGTGTTGTGTGTGACAGGTGCTGGGGCTTTCCCAGGGTAGCGTGAGCGACATGCTGTCCCGGCCCAAACCCTGGAGCAAGTTGACACAGAAAGGCAGGGAGCCCTTCATCCGCATGCAGCTGTGGTTACTGGACCAGCTTGGCCAAAGCCTCAGTCAGCCGACTAATCAGGGCCACACTCAGGGTGAGACTGCACTTCACACACACTCAGGTCTGTGGGAACTTTGAGAAACTGGAAAACACCATACTGGAGATGTGCAGGAGGACATTTATCCACCTTTTAATTTGCCTTTGCTATGACTGGGCATAATGTTACATCTTATATTTTCATATTATGACATGTTGCTTATTGCAAAATGCTGATTTTTTTTTCTAATAATTTTATAGACATTTGACAACATTGTTGTTCAGTGTACTTGTGACAGATACAGTACAAAGTGACACTTCTGTGATGGCTAAATCCTTGTTAAATGCTTAATATTTCATTTAACTCCCACCACCTCCAGAAAAAAGCCCAGTGACGGCCCAGTCCTCGCCCTCCCCGCCCCCCAGCCCAGCAGAGAGCCATCCCAGTCCTCTGGTTGAACCAGTCAGCCTCTCCCTGGAGAGCAGCAAGGAGAACCAGCAGCCTGAGAGCCTGGCGCTGGGGCTGCCCCCCCACCCGGAGGGAGGAAAATCCGCTCCTAGTTTCATGGCCCTGCATCAGCCCACTACTCCACTCGGCATCCAGGAGCTGGTGGCCATGTCCCAAGAGCTAGACACTTATGCCATCACCAAGAAGGTCAAGGAGGTGCTAACAGACAACAACCTAGGTGGGCCTGCACACATTTTTAAAGGTCACACTGCTTATGAGTGCAGGCAAGTCCCATAGAAACTATTAACACATGCATTCATTCCACACAGGCCAGCGTCTTTTTGGAGAGACCATCCTGGGTCTGACTCAAGGCTCTGTGTCAGACCTTCTCTCCAGGCCAAAACCTTGGCACAAACTTAGCCTGAAAGGCAGGGAGCCCTTTGTCCGCATGCAGCTGTGGCTCAATGATCCTCACAATGTAGACAAGCTGAGGGCCATGAAGAAGATGGAGAAGAAAGGTGGGGATCCAGTGTTTAACTTAATATGTATGAGTATGAGTCAGAAATGGATGATATTATGTAATCTCCTTATCCTGACTATCTCCGTCGCCCCTTGTAGCGTATCTAAAGAGGCGATATGGCCTGCTTAGCACCGGCTCAGATAGCGACTCGCCCAGCACTCGTTCTGAGTGTGTGAGTCCAGCCTTGGCCTCGCTGGACCTGTGCCCCTATAGCCAGGTGAAGAAGCCTCGGGTGGTACTGGGAGCCGAGGAGAAGGAAGCCCTGAGGAAGGCCTACCTGCTGGAGCCTTACCCCTCTCAGAACACCATTGAGATGCTGGCGGCCCAGCTCAACCTCAAAACCAACACTGTCATTAACTGGTTCCACAATTACAGGCCAGTCTGAATTTCCTTTGACTGTTACAACCTGTTGTTTGCATCAACAACACTACCAGTTTATGAGGATTGTTTTACAATCTAATGTGATCTAGCACAATATATCTGCAATCAATCCTCCTTCTGTGTATCTTGTCATTTTCAGTGTATGTTGACAGAGAGCTGTTGATTCAGTTGTAAGATGATTTTACAGGTCATAGTTAGAGGTTTTGTTGTATTTGGGCTGCACTATATTGATGTTTTTTCTTGGTTTGTCTACTTCATTTACATGTATGAGGAGGGCAGATTGTAATTTAATACAATATAATGAAGTCCAATTAGAATTTATTGCAGGGCTTTTGAATTGGATTACAATAAGATGTATCGGTGTACCAAATAAAAGCCCTTATTCCGTGCAGCTGAGTCCATGAAATAGAAACTGAGAATGTAAATTTAAATGCCCTCTACTCTGACACTTGAGTGTTGGTAGAAACACAATTCAGCCTTCAAGTGCCTGCCTAACAGTAGTGTTCTTGTGCAGGTCCAGGATGCGGCGGGAGGTGCTGATGGAGGGTCTGCCAGACAATGACACAGATGCGGAACACCACAGCTACTCCCCCTCCGTCACACGGAGCCCTCACTCAGACGGAGAGGAGAGGAGGCTGCAGCAGCCCTCAGGACACATCCACTCCAGCCGTCCTCACAGTGCCAACACTGCACTGCCTCATGTCAAACAGGAGGCAATTGACAAGGAAGATGAGGGGGAGGAGGGAAGGGAGGGCTCCATTAAGCAGTCGAGAGTTCAGTATTTTTCCATGGCAGTACAATTCCCACAGCTGAAAAGTGAGCATGAGGACTCCATCGCTGGCTGTCGCGAGCCGCACTTGTCAGGCCAGAGCCTGAGGCAGGAAGAGGGGATGAGCAGTCAGGCTCCAGGAATCTACCCTGGGGCAGCCTCCATAGACGCTCCCCAGAGAGCCAACCAGTCCAGGCACGAGGGGGACGACTCCGGAAAGTCGCCTGTTGACCCAGTCAGCTTCAAGGCTTCGTCAGAGCCTTGCCGCAGCAGCCTGGAGGTCTCCCTCAACTCCCCCTCTGCTGCTTCTTCACCTGGCCTCATGATGTCAGTCTCACCTGTCCCCTCCTCTTCCGCTCCCATATCACCTTTGCTTCCCAACCCGCCCTCAACAAGCACCAATCACAGCCTGGACCCTAACCCACTTCCTCCCTTCCAAAGCCCAAAACTAAATAGGAGCACTCAGAGACGCAATGAGAAAATGGCCAACCTCAATAACATCATCCACAGGCTAGAGAGAGCAGCCAATCGAGAAGAAACGCTGGAATGGGAGTTTTAAGACGTCCTTTATTTGTATCTAGTCTTGATGACCCTCGTGGCACACAGGAGAGTCCTGAATAGAAGCTTCCAGAAAACTTGGAATGGAGCCTGGCTCCTGACGGCCTGTATTCTGACTGAAAACTGCTAATAGGAAATGGGAAATCAGAGCTAAATATGCGACTAAATTCCCTGCAAAAACTTATAGAGTTGAAAAAAATTTATAAATGTGTATTTGTGTGGTTTTTTTAAATAATGCATACTACTTTGAAATATGCGTGACAGCACTAGCTGTTGTTTTACCTATTGGACTTGACATGAAGACTTTTGCAGCTATGGTGTCATGAAATGTACACTGAAGTTCTGTAGATTGCCACTGGGTGAGATTAAAAAAAGACCCCTGTCTTAAGCCATTAAAAGCACTATAACTATTTGAAAAGAGACATTGACCAAATTTGCTACTTTTTGAATAGCAATTTTTCAGATTTTGTCTGTAAGACTGGACAGTTTAAGTCAAGTAACATGAAATCCTATTACTGACTGAGGGATAGTCCTTTAAGACTCTAAATATCCAACATCTCCTATGTACTTAGTTTCTTGGTGATATGTTTTGAAATATTTGTAACTCACGCGTATAAAATGTGGTTGTACATGTTGTAGAATTGTCTGCAATAGCCTTCTCTAAACCTGATGTAGCATGGTACTCACCTGACCCTGTTATCCTCTGTAGTTAGTCACCTGTGATATACTTGAGCGAAAACAAGAGAAAAAAAAATTGAAAACCCTGCAAAAAATAAGAAAAAAGGAAACGTTGAATCTAATGAGTAGAGTACTTTAGTGTTTTTTCTTTGAATAATCCTTGAGGTTTACACTTTAGGGCCCATGTGCTTTTGGTAGTAAATGAAACATTCACTACACACGAGCACGGTTTACATGATTTCTTTCAGACTTACCTCTCCGACCCTCTAAGGCGCTGGTTCTCAGACTGTAACGGGCCATTACACAGGACACCCAGTTTACCTCAGATTATGTTAACGCACATCATGCTATGGCCATTCTTTTCATTCCTACACATAAACATGAACCACCCTTATTTGAATAAATGGAGCGACACTGCTTTGTATCATGCCTCAGACACAGATCTGAAAAAAAAGTAGCTTGAGGTGAGTTTTTGGTGAGCAAAATATTTTATTATACATTAGAAATGCTGCTGTTAGAAGAGACAAGGAGATAATAATTCCTTTGTATGTGTGTATTAGCCTCCTCACCATTAACACCATATTGAGTGCACTGAAAATGGACTGTTAGTGAATTTGTCTGCCCTTGAATATCCTTTTACTGTACCTAGAGTAAGTTTGTACTTGTACTATACTAACAAAACACCTCAACTTCAATGCACAGAGATGGCTTTTGCGTTGCTGGGCAGTTTGACACGGTAAGGGTGATGTGAATTACACTACAATGCTACCACATTGATCTACTTTGGGGCTTAATCTCACAGTATTTGAGAGCATGATACATACAGTCTGACCTCATCGACACGAAGACATTAAATTTGTAAGTACGCTATATTCAAGGACACAAAAGGTTACAGGTATCCCCACATATTCTCTTTGACCACTTGTGTACTGTGTCTGTAGACGTTTATTTGTCATGCTTGCAAGTTGTTTATGTATTTTGCCTATATTTTATACTCAGAACAATTAACTAGATATTCAATACCTCGTGTATGAACTACTTACAGCACTTAGATTTTGATAATTGTGAGGAGTCAAGAAAAGTTCAGATATCAAAATGATCCTATCTTAGTGTCCAGAAGTCTTTGCCTTTACTGTATCGTTGAAGTTGGTAGTAAACACTTGCACATGTCTACATAGTTCAGAGGACTTGGATTGTATTATGTAGAGATATATATTACACAATTACTAAAAATAATATCTTACATTCTTGGAACAAAATGTGCTGATTATATTGAAATAGAGTGTACAGATTTAATAAACCAAACCCATTCAAGCCAGTTCTGGTCTGGCAAGCTTGCCCAAGTTTTAGACCTTCTCTCAGGGTAGTCTTGCTTTTTAAAGCTTTACTGAAACAGTTGCTCTCTTCATTGGTGGTTATTAAGGTAAAGAAGCAGTACGTGGTGTAGAGAATGACTCCGTTATATATTAAATGGAACTGTGGAAGTTGTATGTCAGCGGGAATTGCAACTTTGCAGAAACCAGTGGTTGTTTCTTGAGAGTTGTTGCTGTTTTGTAATTCATTACACAAATGTGTCAAAGTTCAGAGTAGATAGGAACTACCAGTATGAGGCTGATGCGTTTCATTTTTGAGAATCGGCAGACTTTACTCTTTAAAATACTGTTTTTTCTTGGAGCCACAGAAGGTTTTCCTCTGGTTTTCCTACCACCATTTTGTGCATAATATACTGTATGATTAGAAGTGGCATTCCTTATGTGAAAATTTCACTGTCTTACATGGTAACATGGACATATGACTGAAAAAGAAATGTATTTACCCAGTCCATTATCTCTTCATGTAAAGCTCATCTCGTTCTTTTGCATGCAAATCCATTCTGGTCACATGACAAGGGATAGACTGTGTTTTGTGTTGTTCTTATTGCACAGAGACACTGAATCAGCACTTAAATATTTTTACATTAGTGAAGTCCATGCATGGTGCAACTGATAAATTTGGCTTTTACATTGTCATCCTGAAAACAGTCAAATCAGAACTCAATACAGACCGAATAAACATTATTTCCAATTAAATACTTTGATCAAGATCTAGTGCCATATCATATGCCTCATGCATTGTCCTCACAGGAGTAATGCCTTGTGGTAGATTGTGATTTAAAAGTGGTGTCGGGCTTTCCGGACCCACTTTAGAAAAAGCTAAGCTTTTAACAAGATGCCTGGAGGATTTTCTTTAATAAATTGACATTAGTCACTAAATAACAAATTAATTGGTCGAGAAAATTTGAATTATTGCATGCAGTGTTCTCAGTATGGATACTGTTTGATTTACAGCTCTGACATTATGGGTTTGTCACAAATTATTATTTTGATTTGAAAGTCAGCTGTGAGCCAACAAGAGAAGTGTCGTGCAGGCTTAAATAACTGTCTTATAATAATATAATAATACCACATGTGTCAAGGCAGGCTATTAAATGTTTAAGAATGGACAAAGGTATGTCAAGCGTCTTGGAATTAAATTTACATATGTAAGCCATCATTCAATACATAATTGTTTAAGATCGTGCTGTGTTGTGTTTTTATTTCTTGGTCACATAATTCACATACATTAATGCACACGAACAAAACTATAGTCGCTCTAGAGTTAGATTGCCTGTTAACTGCATATTATGCCCAGATGAACTACGTCATTTCCATAGTGTCAGCACCATTAATAGTTTATTGTTTGTTTAAACTGGTTAATCTGGATTGAAAGCCATTAGTGCTCATAATATTCAGTCTCGTCCCTCCAGCGGCTCCGTGTTTACGTGACCGTACCGCGTGGTGCATCCGTGCCCCGCCCTCTCTCGCAGCAGCGCTCTGGCGTAATGACGTCACGCCGTACGTATAGCACTTAGGCTGGAGATTTCGCGGCGATGGCGACGAAGACTCGGTGCGAGAGAGGGACGCAGTGAAGCTGGCCTCGGCTTGGATATGACTCATGTTTATCTAATCCAGGTTTATTTGCTCCTTGCTAGTTGCACGGGTCGTCGAATGAATCTTCCGCGTGTAACTTCTCCCTGCTCCCGCCGCTGGTGAGTCCGCCGGTTGTGTCCGTTTGTCGGTGTGTTTTGACAGAGGCCTCCGTTTTGGGGTCCGCCCTCCATGTCATAACAACAACAAAAACAGTCCAGAGAGCTGCGCTAGCTCGACCAGCTAACGTTAGCTAGCTGCTGCGGACTGGCTGCTCGGGGTTAGCTGGCGATAATGGCTAACACCGAACGCTACTGGGCTGCAACTCAACAGCCGACTGCTAGTTAATGTTTATGCCGTTAATGTGCAGTCTAATCATCCGCAATAAACCCAGCGCGAGCTAGCTAGCATTGCTTGATTGACGTGCACAATTTTAATTGATAACTCTCGTTACAATAGAGAAATGGAAGCTATAGTCAATTGTCTCCGAATCTAACCAACCTATTAGCCTAACTAACCTTAGCAAGTGAGTTTGGGTTAAAATAGTTTAACACGGTGGTATCGAACAGTCGTCTAGCTAGCTAACATCGGTGAGAACGTAGAAATGTTTGGTGTGAGTTGTGGATGACTCGCTTATATTCAACCGCAGATAATCATCATGCTTGATCAGCAGCGAACGTCCGATAAACAATAATGTAGCTAAAGCCGTAATCTCGGTATGAGAGGCAATAATGGATTTAAGTGAAACACAAGTTAGCCACGTCCATACACTAATGTGCACTGCCGCTATGTACGGTGTCTTTATCAGACAGTCAAACTAACTGCTGTCGTTCCTGTCCGCACACTGTTTCCTATGAGAGCTCGGTGGCACAAGTTCGGTGATGGAGGCCATTTGCTCGGTTGTGATGCACGGTGGCCGGTCACGGGATCGCAGTAACGTTAAGGCTGTAAGGGGCTTAGCGTGGCCTTTGTGACTCTGACCTCTGATCAGCGACAGACTGAGCCGCGTGTCGCGATCCCGCTGCAGTAAATAGAGCCCAGTGTGTGCAGGGGAGATATGCGATATCAGGCAGCACCATCTTTAAACTTCAGTCAGTGAAGTATTCATCTGCGTCCCGCTGCTGTCAACAAGTAGGCGAGCTGAGGGCTACTGAAGTTTTGTCTGATTTAATGTTAAAGCATCTTAAATATCCCTGAGAAGATGCGCACAGACCGGAGCTCCTCGTCTACCAAGCCGGAGATCAGGTTTCAGTTTCTGCATGAGTTGCTGACCTTTACAACTATTTGTGGGCCGCTGCTGTGCCCAGACATCCGAACATGGGTCGCTTGTTTTGAGGGGGATGTTATGGCTCTGTGTAGGTAGTAAACATGAAGCAAGGAAAGCCACTTGCTGGGGCCCCCCGCTAAGAGGGCCCCCCAATAACAATATGATATGTAGATAAAATAGAATAGGTATGGAATCATTCTTTACTTGAACTGTTTCTCGCCAGCCATCGTTCACAAAAGGCTTGTTTTCCCACATGGATTTTGGGACGTTCAAATGTTTGTTCAAACATTGTCAATAAATTGTTGATGAATTTGATGGTGACAGCGGCTTCAAATCCTGTTTTGTTAACCTATCGATCAAAATTTACATTCACTACAATATTGATTCCAGTTGGGAAAATGGTCAGGCTTGGATGGGCCCCTTATCGGCATTCTCCCAGGGCCCCAAATCACTAAGTCTGCCCCTGACATTAAGTGAATGTTCTAAGTAGATGATTATTTTTTTAAGTGAGCAGGAAGTGCCAAGTGTGTCTACATTACCAGGCACTTTGGCAAGTAACACAATACTGTCATGTCTGTTAGCAACCTGCGTTAACCAAAACGCCTGTTTCTCAATGGCTAGAAATTGATATTTGTAAGGATTTTGCCCTTTTTGAGTTTCTTTGGGTGGCTATCTGATTAGTTCACGTAACTGATTGAAAGAACATTGTTTGTACTTTTACATCTTGTTCTCCATAATTTAGATGCATTTTTCCAAGTCCACAAATGAGTTTAAGTGGTATCTCTGTTTCACATGGAAACCTGTGACCACCAGTACCGCTAAGTTTGCCAGAGAATCAATGAGGCTACTGTATGTTGAATGTTTCAGTGAAAACGTCTGCCATTTGCAAAATGTAGTCGAGTTTCTCCCCAAAAGTGTTTGCTCGTTATTCAGTTCCGTGTTTGCCTCCCTCTTTGCAGATTTCCATGTCTCACTTGTGAGAGTTTACGAACAGGATTATCAGGACAGCTTGTCATCCATTACTGATCATCTTTGGTAAGTCTAAAGGACACAGCACTCTCTGTCTTGTTGTCTTTGTCTTTGCTCTCTGTTGTTTCAGTGGCTGCCAATACTTGTGTCCTTCTACATAAAATTTGATGGCAAGTGACTGACTGACAGAAGCCATAACTCCTGACCATACCCCTCTCGTGGTGGCTTTTTCTGTGGGATTGATCCGATATTGAACTTTTTGAGGGTCACAGGCCCCTGGTCGATCATTGGCTACAATCAGTTGATTACCACTAGCTTGAGAACCCCTCCTATGTCTGGTCATAACTACATGCACTCAAAAAATCCAAGTGAAGCAAATCAAATGGTTTAACATAGACATATCAGCGTTTGTGTGGCTCATCATTTCAGTTAACACCGTATATGCTATGATGTGGTAGTGCACTGGATGAAAAAATAATGTCATTTCTTTCATCTATCATCTGTACATGTTTAGTTTGACAATTGTAATGGCCACTAACCAGTTCAAATAATTAGGACTTTTGAAATAAAGCATTTGAATCATTTATTACTGTAAAAGGTTCTTCCATGTATTATAATGTTGATTCCACTGGAACTCTACACAGGCACTCCAGGGCTGAACAGCATGAAATACATTTGAAGGAGAAAATGTTAGGAGCCTTATCTTC
>OMOW01107180.1:0-10751 GCA_900312555.1 Lamprogrammus exutus
GACGTGTGCTCTTCCGATCTTCCCTCATCCTCGGGTATGGCTGGCTGGAGGCTGTCATCTTCCTCATCGGAATCATCGTCGCCAACGTGCCAGAAGGTCTTCTGGCCACTGTCACTGTGAGTAGGAGTGAACTCTGTGTCTGAATCCCATACTGTATTATCATGGTGTGTAAACATGATCCTTTTTAGCCAAATCTATGATCCAAATTTTACGATTTTAATGATGTGAACCTGATAGAACCTCAGCACAGTAAGCCAGGAGTCAACCAAGCAACTCTAACGGGTTCTAGTCTTCAGTAAGGCCCCATACCTTTGTGTATGCTCAGCTGTTGCGTGGTTTGTTGGTCTCCAGGTCTTAACACACAATGACGCAGTCATTTCCCAGCCAGTGAGTCACTTGTCTGTCTGACAAAATATGCAAATTCACAGAATCAATATCATGCCGACAGCATTTGTCATTTAGTTTGTCTTTGTCTGTTCAACAAAGTTGTTTTAAAGATCATCGACATAAAATGTAAAAATGAATGCAAGCTCTAGCAGGTCAAACATCCAAGACATGGGTGAAGAAGGAAAGACTCGTCCTACAATAATCCAACTGTTGCAAACACTGAATGTCTGATAGATAATCAATGATTTCTGTCTGTAGGTGTGTCTGACCCTGACCGCTAAGCGTATGGCCAAAAATAACTGTCTGTTGAAGAACTTGGAAGCCGTGGAGACCCTGGGCTCCACCTCCACCATCTGCTCCGACAAGACCGGCACGCTGACCCAGAACAGGATGACCGTGGCCCACATGTGGTTCGACAACCAGATCCACGAGGCCGACACCACCGAGAACCAGAGCGGGACCTCCTTCGACAGGAGCTCGGCCACCTGGTCCGCCTTGGCCAGGATCGCCGGACTCTGCAACCGGGCCGTCTTCCTGGCAGAGCAGAGCCACATTCCCATCCTGAAGGTACATCCTGAACACACAATATCTTCTTTTTACCACCAAACGCCAATCGTTTTGCTCTAGCTCACCCATTCAGATGGCCACAAAAGGGTCTAAATAATTGAGTATAGGACGAAGATATCGATAACCGAGTTGTGTGTGGGATCTTTGGCTTTTGTTGTGACGCCATCTCTTATCCCAGGCTGTAAATTAAGACTTTCTATGTCCGGATGCCAGGTCAGGAGTCCAGTTTATCCTCATTAGCTCATGGAACTGATTTTCTTTTTTTTGTAGAATTGTACGTCTAGTTGAATTGTTGTTGAATGACAAAATGCAAACACTGAGTGGGAAGTGACTGATCTTGTCCTGGTATAATGACCGAGGACTTTGGGGTTGCATCAAAATACAAAGACAGCCAAACGGCACTACAAGTCTGCATAAGAAGCACTAACCATAATTGAAGGTTTCTGGGAAATATATAGCAGCAGCTATAGCAGAAGTGGCCAGACTTATTTTTAACCCTTTATTTGTACAAATATCACCCACAGAGGCACAGAGAAAATGTTATTCTCATTTTGACATTATGAGTCATTTTCCTAACCTTCTGCTGATGATGCCATGCCGCGATCTACGCTCAAACCGTCACTTTTTGCGCAAATCCACAGAGAGATGTCGCTGGTGACGCCTCAGAAGCCGCCCTGCTCAAGTGCATTGAGCTGTGCTGCGGATCCGTCAAAGAAATAAGAGAGAAATACAACAAGGTCGCCGAGATCCCGTTCAACTCCACCAACAAATACCAGGTAACCAAACCGCTCAGGGCCAATTTCTGCGTCTTTTGGGGCTGCTGCATAGACCATAACCCACACTATGAAATGGCATGTTTGTGCTGACTCATCGTTTAGTCGACCGAGTTGTTGTTATGACAATTATCCGGCTGTTTTCTCTATTTTCAATACACACACCCACAATGTGCAAAAGTGAAATTGTAAGACAGTGTGAAGTTGGTGCCATGGGAGTGAATGTGTTGACGTGCGCCCTCTAGTGGTTGTTCTAATTGAAGAACATTCAACATCTCCATTGATCTGCTTTGGAAAGTGATGACAGGGTCATTTCATACCAGCAAAGGCTTACTGGGATATAAGTAAAAAGTTCTACAGCTGCAAACTATTGCAAAATAATTAGAGGTTTAGTTTTATGTGACTAAATCCGTAATTGCATAAAGATCATCTGATTTAATGAAGGTTGTCATTTCATTTTGTATGTCAGCTATTGACAAATTCTAATTTTACTCTTCGTTCCTACAACGTGAGCATTTAACATCCGGCCTACTCTCCTAATGTCTTGTATCACAGCTTTCCATCCATAAAAACACAACTCCAGGAGAGACCAAACACTTGCTGGTGATGAAAGGCGCTCCAGAGAGGATTCTGGACCGCTGCTCCACCATCATGGTCCAGGGCAAAGAGCAGGCTTTGGACGATGAGATGAAAGATGCCTTCCAGAACGCCTACGTTGAGTTGGGAGGACTTGGAGAGAGAGTGCTGGGTATGGCAAAGCTCAATTCTGTGGTAAAATCCATACGTCTTCAGTTGGATCAATTAAGGGATCTCTTGGCTAAACTTTCTCAACTCTCTCATCCAGGTTTCTGTCATTTCCACCTCCCTGACGACCAGTTCGCAGATGGTTTTTCCTTCGACACTGAGGAGGTGAACTTCCCCACTGACAACCTGTGCTTCATCGGCCTCATGTCCATGATTGACCCTCCTCGCGCTGCTGTCCCCGATGCCGTGGGCAAATGCAGGAGCGCCGGAATCAAGGTATGCGACTTTTATCTTGATAGACTTCAAGTTCCTCTAAGGGATGATCGTAAGAAACCAGACAATTGTAGGAACCTTAAACCTGTACAATGTGAGTCATGTAAACAGGGACGTAAAGTGAATGTAAAACTTGAGTCCTGCCTTATCTCCTCCTCCTCTCAGGTTATCATGGTAACAGGTGACCATCCAATCACAGCCAAGGCCATCGCTAAGGGTGTGGGCATCATCTCTGAAGGCAACGAGACTGTTGAAGACATTGCTGCCCGTCTGAACATTCCAGTGTCAGAGGTCAACCCCAGGTTTGTCTAACTACGATTCTGTAGCAGATGAAATGTTTGCAAACATGAGATTAAAAAGGTTTTCATGAATGACCATTAGCTGTATGAAATTCTGCTTCAAAATGAGGTTCTTGAGTTTTATAATCTAGTAAATGACTTTACTAATTGACTAACTCACTAATTTTCCATTAGTAAATTAATTTAAGAGTGAGTCATTTAATTTCTCTGAACGACGGAAAATGTATATGGATGCTATCTAGACGATGGGTTGCCACTTAATTTGTACTAATAGCACCAAAATCAAATCAGAGCTGGCTCACACGGACTCCATGCAGCTCAGCCAAATAGGCTTTTACCACCGATTCTCAGCAGACAAATAAATCTAGATACTGGTCTCCACCATGTCCTCATCAGCCGGCTCGCTCTATATGTTCAGCTCAGTCACAGTATAAGAGTATGATCTGATTTAAAGGATGCCAAGGCTGATTCTGAACGTTCTTCAGCTCAGAGGTAGAATCCTAAAGAGTATGTCGTCTCCTCACCAGGGATGCCAAGGCCTGCGTCGTCCACGGCGGCGAGCTCAAAGAAATGACCACAGAGCACCTCGACGACGTGCTGCATCATCACACGGAAATCGTCTTCGCCAGAACCTCCCCTCAGCAGAAACTCATCATTGTGGAGGGTTGCCAGAGACAGGTCAGCATCACGGGGCTGTTACAGACGTTTGTCCAGTCCAGAATCTTCTTAGGCTCATCTGTTTAAGCCCTCTGTCTGTCCACAAACACTAACTCCTTCACACATTCGGGCAATTTAAAGTTTCCAGTTCACCAAACTTGCATGTGTTTGGACTGTGGGAGCATCCGGTGCTGGGAGGACCACAGGAGCACTCGGGAGGAAACAAAATGTGTCCTGGTGTTTTAATGAAGCCGGAGAGCAACAGAGTGTGTTTACACCTCAATGGCACCTTGAAAAGTATCCGGACTGGTGTGGATGCGGCCTTAATCTGCAAAAACCTCTTTTGTGGATATTCTGCAGGGAGCCATCGTGGCTGTGACAGGTGACGGTGTGAACGACTCTCCAGCCCTGAAGAAGGCCGACATCGGCGTTGCCATGGGAATCGCTGGATCCGACGTCTCCAAGCAGGCTGCCGACATGATCCTGCTGGACGACAACTTTGCCTCCATCGTCACCGGGGTGGAAGAAGGTAAGACAATATGGCCGTCGAGTGCGTGCATTTGAAATCGCTGAAATTTTGGTCAGTCGGTCTCAGTTTTCTAACTCATCTCACTTTCTTTCTTCTTCCTTTAACTTAAAAGGCCGTCTGATCTTTGATAACTTGAAGAAGTCCATCGCCTACACACTGACCAGCAACATCCCCGAGATCTCGCCGTTCCTCCTCTTCATCATTGCAAACATTCCTCTGCCCCTGGGAACCGTCACCATCCTCTGTATCGACCTGGGAACAGACATGGTGAGCTGTGTGTTTGACTCATTGATGGATCTCTCAGGCGATTTGCTTCATCAATGTGCTTCCTCTCCAACACTCGGTTTGTTTTTTTCTCCTCCCAGGTCCCCGCCATCTCCCTGGCTTATGAAGCAGCCGAGAGCGACATCATGAAGAGACAGCCCAGAAACCCCAAAACAGACAAACTGGTCAACGAGAGGCTCATCAGTATAGCCTACGGACAGATCGGTATGAGATCAGATCTGTTGTATTCGAATCCACCAAACCAAACGACAAAACCAAAACGATGCATGAAAGTCTGATACATGGGTGAGATCTAAGTGGTGCTTTCCTTCTGCCAGGTATGATGCAGGCCACAGCAGGATTCTTCACGTACTTCGTGATCCTGGCTGAGAACGGCTTCTTACCCATGGACCTGATCGGGCTCAGGGTGCTGTGGGACGACAAATACATAAACGACCTGGAAGACAGCTATGGACAGCAGTGGGTCAGTAGTGCTGTTGTTGTTGTTGTTGTTGATCTTGGTCTTAACGCCTTAGATAGACGGCACGGAAGCAAAGACGAGACGGAGAGAAGAGCTCATTTATTTGTGTTCGGTCCATCAGACGTACGAGCGCAGAAAGATCGTAGAGTTCACCTGCCACACGGCCTTCTTCGCCAGCATCGTCATCGTCCAGTGGGCCGATCTGATCATCTGCAAGACCAGGAGGAACTCCATCCTGCAGCAAGGAATGAAGTAGGTGCACAGGAGAGCATGCAAAGGACACGTGCATTGAATACTACAGCCACACAAGAACTTGCTGTAATGGCTGCACTATGACACGTCAAACTGTAGCATGCCTGCAGTGACAGTGACACAGAAACAACAAGCGGTAATTATGTTTACTCTCTGTTTCCATAGGAACCGCATCCTCATCTTTGGGCTGTTTGAGGAGACGGCCTTGGCTGCCTTCCTCTCATACTGCCCAGGCATGGACGTCGCACTCAGAATGTATCCTCTCAAGTGAGTAACACACACACACACACGAATGGAAACTGCCCATATTTGGGATATTATATTACAGGTTACAGTATTTTCGTTATGATTTTACACTGTTTGATCTCATCATTCTTGCCATTTTGCAGTTCAAAATCGTCCAAAACAACATATTTACCATCTGTTATTCATAATCTGCTGATATTCCGTCGGATGTAATCTAGGATGCGGGTGTGCATAAATCATTGCATGCATGCATACGCGGCTCATCCCCATTAAAGGGCTAATCCGTTTTTTAAAAAATCCCGTTTTCTGCCATTACGCCGGCATTGCTCCACGAATCCCAGAGAGTCAAGTTTGACTTTTAGATGTTTGTCGCATTTTAATCTGCATGGCTTTGTCTCAGGTGATTTTCACTCCAGAAGCAGAATGAGATGGAATAAGATTGTAATAAGGCAGAGAGGAGCCTCTTCTCATCTTCTTCTCCTCATTATTGTTTCGCATCCTCACCTTCTTTGGCTTCTGCTTTCCTCTTCGACTCCTGTTTCATCTCTCTCCACATCGTCTCTCACACACCCACCTGTCTTTTGCCTGCTGTCTCTGTCTATTTCTGAGTCTCTCTCTCTCTCTGTCGTCTTGTCTCTACTTCTGTCTCATTTGCTCAGTCGCTGCACTTATTGCTCATCATTGCTCGTTTGTTTCCCTTGTTTTAAAGTGGTCGCCCTGTCTCAGACCCTTCCTCCGCAGTCAGACCACATCATTGCTTTTCATTTACGGAAGCTTTCCCAAATGGCTTTACATATTTTTGACATTTGGAGAGGTAAAGTCAGGGCGCTCTCTTCTGATCGACCTTTTTGGAGGCCCATCTTGGCATTTCATCTTTTCTGAGGAGATGAGATATAGCCCGCTGCTCCCCGCTCGCAGCAAAAAAGTCGGCGAAAAACACATTCGAAAGCAGCACGCAGGCACGAACGCAGGAACAATCACAGAGACTCATCAGCATCAGATTCAGTTTTGTCTGCAGAAACTCTCAAACTAATGAACACAGCCGAATTTGTCCTCAGCAGACAATTCATATTCAACACATTTTCCGCCTCTTTTTGTTTGCACAGAATTGAATTGAATTGAATCTATTTGTTGGCTCCCGAAAGCCCAATGTTCACCCCAAAGCTTTTTGTGTGCTTAGTGAACCTTCATCCACCCATAATGACACAAACCTCTCACTGCCTCAGTCTGTTTTACAGCCAGATAAAAGTGCTTTTATGTGCACGTCGCATCGGAGTCGTAACTGTGTTTGTCTTTCTGTCCGTCCATCCATCCATCAGGCCCTGTTGGTGGTTCTGTGCCTTCCCCTACTCCCTCCTCATCTTCATCTATGATGAAGTCAGAAGATATATCCTCAGACGCAACCCAGGCGGTAAGAATCTCAGCATGTTTGTATTTGCTCTCACGTCTCCTTTTTCTGTATTTGGAGGTGAATTTGGTGTTGTCGCAATTCCATAATTTGGACTTAAATACTGATACTGATGCACGGTTTAGGATATTTTTGTTTCCACACTTGACTTTGGCAAACGTTCTTCATATATTCCATATGTTCTAATTCTAAAGTCGTAAGGAAACATCATCTCAGTGGTAGCTTTCAACTTTGAATCGGTGCATTTCTGGTTTAAATTGCATTTTTGGACAGGAACTCAGATTCACACTCTTTGGGGTAAACTGTTGAAAGATATGCGGTGTGTGTGTGTGTGAGATGACCTCTCTCACAGCAAGCTCAGGTGTGATTAATTATATTAATAATGCAGCGAGGGTGTGACAGCGCTGTATTGTGCGTATGTCATCGTTAATTAAGGACACCTGTGCTTCTCCTCAGAGAAACCTGTTGTGTTCAGTCTGTTATTGACTGAAGTTTAAA
Source organism: Lamprogrammus exutus (assembly GCA_900312555.1). NCBI lineage: Eukaryota > Metazoa > Chordata > Actinopteri > Ophidiiformes > Ophidiidae > Lamprogrammus > Lamprogrammus exutus. The sequence goes on from OMOW01107180.1 coordinate 7,379, forward strand.
CTGCTGGTGGTGCGTTCAGTGTTCAATATGAATATTTGGGCATTTGAAACAATGCTGAAAAATATTGGTTGTTTTGTGTGCAAAGATGTGTGTTTAGCATGAGCTGTGTGTGTGTGTGTGTGTGTGTGCCTCTGCGACCCTGCCTGTTATCACTGGCACAGCCCAGCCTCCACACAGACCAGTGAACTGTGGCATATGGCCGTGGCCCGGTGGGAACTGAACCCTCCACCCCGCCATTGTTAATGTCACGTTCCACCCACTGAGCTGTGCAGAACCTGCATGCATGCTGGCCGATCTGCAGCTGTGGCTCTGTGTGTGTGTGTGTTTGCTACATCTGAGCCTTACAGCGCAAATGAGTGAACATCCCTTTGCCCGTCCTTTGTAAGTCGAGTGTTTTGTACCCCAGTTACAAACAGTTTAAAGGGAATTTTAGGCCAATTGGAGGCGGATTAACTCAAGAAAATGCGCTCATAACAAAATGAAGTGAAGTAAATGGCAGAGAGAGACGATCGTTCCTCTCTGTAGCTGACTGTATTCTGGATTATTTTTAGCCCCTGGCTGACTAAAGTTTCACAGTTTCACTGTGAAATGGTAATCATGATTCCAGCTCAGTGATTTCAGCCGTCTGTGAAACATGCGTATCCATAGTGTTGCAGGGTTAAAAATAAAATGGAGCTCTGGGCTCAGCGGGGCCGAGTGAGAAACGCTTCATGGAATAATTCACGCATCCACAACTGTATGCTTGTAGTTGTATCAAATATGCTGTTAAATAGAAGTCATTGTCCAAAGTGTGGCATCTAAGGGAATCAAACCAGGATCCTTTGCATTATGAGAGCTGGACGGCAGGAGCAGGTCAGTTTGCCCTTTCAGTTACACAGCTGAGTCGTTTCTTCTCAGGGAGATTATGGATCCCTGCTAGGCCGGCTCGCAGGATGAAATCGTGATCTAATCTCCAGCGGCGAGACCAAAATGCCACAACCTCTCTGCCGCTTCGTCCTTCACGGGCACATACTCACATTTGCATCGTCGATTGGTTCTAAATTCGAGAGTCGACTTTCTCCCGCTGTCGCGTTCCTTGTAATTCTGCTCGTCGGCGTGAGAGATGATATCATCTTGTGGCACGAGCGTGAAATGAAATGCCGCAACCTTTCGGTCATTCCAAGTGGGCCGTTCCAGGATTTGTCTGTGAGCGACGCGGAGGCCCCCGAAGGTGAGACGACCCCCCGCCCCAACTCTGTCCCTAATTCTGTCTCCTTTGGTTTCTAGGTTGGGTGGAGCAGGAAACGTACTACTGAGTCAACTCGACCTTCGCAAAATCACGGAGGGGACATTCACCGTTTCTTCGTTATTTACTGCCATGTTACATATCTGTGTAAGCTGCTAAGCCAGCTCGAAAAGAAACAACGTATGTATACAGTACATTATGGTCTGTACGTCATTCACAATAAAATATTTCCACACCATTGTTACACTGAGGCTGCGTTTGTCTGCATAAGCTTTGAGTAAAACAGGTTTAGGAGTAAAACAAACAAATTCCGGGGACTTGATGCAAGGCGAGAGGATGTTGTTTTAAAGTGACACGATTAGTGAGTTGGGTTTGTGGAATGTGGTGACCCACGCCGGGGGGGATTTGGGGGGTTTATCCACATCACTGGTTTCCAGATTGTGACCCCACGGTCAGTTAGGAGGAGTTCAGAGGGGCGTGCGAGGGGAGGCGGCGCTGAGAACTTTGCACCCTCAAATCTGTGTTTGATAGGTGCAGTGAGAGCAGAGCTGTGTGTGCTTCTGATGTGTACATTTTGCAGTATGGCTCAATACTGCTGCACCAACTCACACACTCGTCCGCTGCTGTGGCTGCTACCAACAATTAACTAACTTTTTAAATCAGCGTTTTATGCACAATGCTAAAAATGATGAAACGTTTGCTTGAGACACAATTTTATCATTTTTTTACTTAAATAAAAATGTGATCAAATGAATAGGAATCAGTCTTATCACCATTAAAATTAAAAAAATGATCGATTAATATTTCTTCCTATAAAATGTCAAAAATAATGAAACAGTCAAACACAGAATTATATAAAATTTTGCTTGATCATAATAGAATCAATTTTCTGTGAATTAACAATGTAATCGGATGACTTCTGATATCATCACAAACATTATCTTATCTATTATGTTTGATTATGAGAAACCATGTCAGAATGATAGCGTGTGTGTGTGTGTGTGTGTGTGTGTGCCTCTATTATCTGGAGGGCCAGTCTGCCTCGGCGATGGATTGCTCTGTTGACCGCTAATGCAAAGAGGCCCTCAGTGAAAATTAACTGAGACCACTCCAGTGCTATCTACTCTGTGTTTACCCAGGCCATTATGCCCAATCCTCCTGTGTGTGTGTGTGTGTGTTGCTCACAGGTGGCGATCTTCACACACACTCGCGACACACTTCACCTTGTAAACTGAACAGGCCTGGCAATAGACCCGACCCTTATAGTTTGCCGAATTAATGAATCATTCCGCCAGTTTTCATTCCAACTTCCCAGGCGATATCCTTCACGCCAGAGGGTGCTAGAGTGAGACAGACTGCAGAGCGTGAAGACAAAAGGAGAGAGAGAGATGTAGAGAGAAACAGAGAGAGATCATCATCAATGTATTTTTATGGTATAAATCGTTCTTTGCGTGTTTTTCCACTCAGCTTTGACGCTATTTTTCCTGAATTGGAACGCCGATATAAAGCAATTCAATTGAAACGAACTGAAATGAATTGAGTGGTTTGCAGCAGAAGGTGGGGAGAGAGAGAGAGAGAGGGCGAGAGAGAGACATTATCGTGCCTTCATCCATCCAAGCAGAACCCCTGAACGTGCCTGTTGCTATGGCAACTCATTTGAGCACTCTCTCTCTCTCTCTCTCTCTCTCTCTCTCTCTAAATCTAAATAAAATCTCATCTATTTATAGAACACACTGGCAATGCCAAAGCTGGCCCAAACACACGTGCACAGATGTAACCGCACACACCAAATCAACAACCACCAATAAAACATATCTGCACCCACACGCACGCAGCAGACATACGTATGCGCACACAGTCACATACATACACACAGTCCTCCACAATGCCAGGGCTTGCTGCTGTGTGTCCATCTGCGAATCAGGTCTGTGTGCACAAGTCAGAATGTGCGGCACACACACACACACACACAACGTATAAATAGATAAAGAGGCAGCGATGGCCGTGTGATCGAGTGGTGCTTCGAAATGCATATGAAGCGTGGGATCGTACATGTGTGTGTGTGTGTGTGTGTTCATGGTATGTGCGTTTGACAGTGAAATCTGTCCGGTCTGTGTTTGATCTATGTGGGTTTTATCTTGTCAGCTG
>OMOW01107181.1:0-15135 GCA_900312555.1 Lamprogrammus exutus
CCGCGCTCATGCCAAACGAACGAGAAAAAACCCATTTTAAAAAAACAATGTTTTTTTAAAAAAAAAATTTTTTTAAACAAAAAAACATTTTTTCGGCGGCGCCCAAGCCGAAACAATACAAAAATAAAATGAAACAACAACAAAAAGCGCAGCGGGAAAAAGATAGTTCGGGCGCTCCATTTGGTGTTCTCAGTGCCCACTGCAGGGGCACACAGCAGAAGAATCGACACACCAGCTACAGGCATCCAGCAAGAGAGAAGTCTTCGTAAGAATATCACCTGCGAAAAACACGCCCCTTTCAGAAGGTTTACAACTGGTTTCTAAGGGATACATTGAAGTGCTACGTGTTTTCGCGGTCATCTGACATGCGCGAGTTTTCAAAAAAGATACACTTTTTTCTTTCATTTTTATGATCCGAATTGTTTAAAGTACAGGAAAAAAAACATACCTGGTTATCACCTGTCTAGACTGCAGATGTTGAGAGGCTGTTCTCTGCTCTCCAGTTGGTAAGGAATTGGGCATAACAGAATTACAAAAGAAGAAAACTACAAAAGTTAAGATGTTGAACTTAAAGTCAATTTCATTTTTAGGTCAAGATTTCACTGAGAAACAGACTAAAAGACACTCACCTCCACATCTGCTGCTGGGTGGCCATTGATGGGCCTCAATCTGGCTGTACAGTATACAAAAATTTAGTAAAAAGGTTTTACAAGAGCAGGAAGGTGAAGTGCTCACAAGATGGCTGTGAGATATGCAAGTGATACACCTCAATTTGTTTCAATAAAATCTGTTTAAGTTACCAATGTGTTTTTTTTGTTTGTTTTTAAAGCAATATCATAAAATTCCTTTTTATTCCATGGTGTAATGGATTCACTGTAAGCCTGGTTTTACCAATGGGGCTGGACGATGTGACTGTGAAAAAGTACAACATGTCTATCCAAATAAAGGCTTATCTTATCTTATCTTATGTATAGGACACCCGTATGCAACGTACAGTGGGTTTAATCAATGTCTTCTTATTTCACAAATGTGGTAATGCTGATGGTCCAAAATGATGTGAAAATGCATAGTTTTCAGTTACATAACTTAAAGTTTTCTTGGGGGTGACCCCCTTACCCCCCGCTACTTTGCGGCGCTCCGCGCTACGCCCTCATCCCCTCAGGACGACGGGACCTAAGGCCCAAAAGAAATGGTTGGGAAAACCCTGTTGTACCAATGTCAATTTGTTGTTCTCTCAGAAACGGGCGGAGTTGTTGAACTGTGAATGTTTCAAGCTGTGATCTATTCCTGTTGAATAAGACTGCTCCTGAGCAGGTTTGAGCTTATGGATGTGTTGCTATGACAACAACTCCAACAAGTGCTTCAATGAACTGAGAGATCCAGGATCATGCCAAATCGTCAACAATTGAATCCTGCTAACTCATTAATCCACGTACTGAGAATAGGCCCCAGAAAGACGGATACAAATTAAATTTTACTTAATGATAATATTTTAGTTAGTTTTGGTTTATTATTATTATTATTGTTGTTGTAATATTAGAAATATTTGTTTAAATCATTAAATATCATATCCTCTACTATAATCATGCTGTCTTAAAACTCGAACCGTGACATCCTCACATGACACCAGTGGTTTCACATAAAATAGGAGTGACTTGGGAGAAGGTTTCTGACCTCTTCACCTATTCATCAAGTTCATTTTATAATGGATCAGCTTGATCATTTCATTTTAATCAGAAAGAAACTGTTTTGTGGTGCTTCTGTTTCTGTCAAAGGGACATCCTGAACTTCCTGCGGGAAGGCGAGCTTCCTCACAGAGACCGTGTCCGAGCGGTGCATAGAGAAGCTCAATACTATTCAATCGGGCCCCTGCTGGACAGCCTGGAGGACACACAGCCGCTCACAGGGGAGAAAGTTCGTCAAGCCTTCCTTGATCTGTTGCCCTACTACAAAGGTAACACTCAGGCGATGATGGGGGAAATCAATGTTCTTAAACTGCTGAAATTTCATAATATGAGCACGTGAATCACATGCAAACCAAACTAAATGTCAGTCAGACTGATGATACAGGGATCAGGGATCAAAGGCTGTCTGAGTGTTGTGGTCTGTTTCTGAATACAGCTCCACGCCTGCTACCTGCCGCCCTGCTGATCCAATGTTTAACTGATAACATTTCGCCTTCAGCAAATCATCAGGGTCTGTTTTACACATATAATTGGTACTTAATCTTGGACTTTGTGGCAAGGGCTGATGGGATGGGATAGAAACATTAATGTAAGATCTGAAAGTTTGCGACACAACTTGCAAATATGATTATAAACCTGACAACAAGCAAAAACTACTGTTCTGGCTCTTTTAGTTTTCTATCCACGGAAGTACAGGCAAAGTACATGGTAAATACACCACCATATACAGTATACAGCAGGCCATATACAGTACATATACAGGCCTGATGCACAGTGGCATAGCTCCAGGCTAAACAGGCTGCTGGAGGAAATTCAGGACGCACAGAATCCACTCACTGTCCCTGTTTCTACAATTAACAATTTTCATATTCTAAAACAAAACAGGTTCCACTGTGTGCAGTCTATAGTTAAACCAGTGATGAAAAAATATGTGTACACTCCAAGTTGTCCCATGTCCTTTGCCTGTTGCCAAATGGTTTGCATTGCATGGCTTGTATTTTTATGTGCATCATCACTAGCACTACAAACTATTTCACAGTTGTGTCTTAAATTCTTTGTACTGCATCACCTATGTGTCTCCTGTCTTCTGTTGTCATTTTATGAACAGCCCTGGTATTGTTAACATTTAATTATCAATTAAAATGTGGTATTTATGTATTTATTTATTTACAATTCTACATTCTTTTTTAGTTGGCATCGTTGGTTAAATTGTATTAAATCTAATACTGTTAGGATCAGTCTTTACCATCTGTATCAGGATTACACCATACATTTCAGATCCTTATAAAACAAGCAGAAATAGGTATAATTGATTTGGTATTTCTAATGTACAAATGTTCTATAAACCAGAGAACAAGCAAAAACTACTGTTCTGTTCTGGCACTTATAGTTTTCCGTCCATGGAAGTACACGCAAAGTTCATGGTATATACACCACCGTATACAGTATACAGCAGGCCATATACACATACAGGCCGGATGCACAGTGGCATATAGTTAGATAAGCATTCCTTTATTTCATAGGAATATCATTACATCCTTGAATAAAATGCTAATTGGTGGCATTGAAATTTGCCATGTTCACTGGGTATGAGTCAGATAAAATTCTGTCAATATAATTTCCAGCATTGGATGCGTACCAAACTTTTCCCAAGTACTTATGCAAACATGGGGAGTCCAAATAAATGTTGGAGATCCATCCAGGGACCACCCAATCCCAACTGCCAGCCCACCTCCACAACCGCTGTGTAGTACAAGTTCTCTGTGTTCCAGAGGTTTTAGGAAGCTACATTTTGGAGCATAGCTTTTTCAGCCTTGCCAATACATTCCTTGAAAATATGGAGATGATTATTTTCCCCTGTCCTGAGTAATGTGTCATTGAAATATTTCATTTTATTTTAGGGTAGTACCTATTTCTGACCACTGGATGTCGCTATGCTCAAAAAGTTAACTTCCTAAAACCTCTGGAACACAGAGAACTTGTACTACATAGCAGTTGAGGAGATGGGCCAACAGTAGGGATTGGGTGGTCCCTGGATGGATTTCCAGCATTTATTTGGACTCCCCATGTTTGCATAAGTACTTGGGAAAAGTTTGGAACACATCCGATGTTGGAAACTGTATTGAGGAAATTTTATCTGTCATACCCCGTGAACATGGCAAATTTTGATGCCATCAATTAGCATTTTAATCAAAGATGTAACGATATTCCTATAAAATAAAGCTCCTGGAATGGTTATCTAACCTTATTCTCCCTATTTTACCTGTTTTATAAGAATCTGAGACGTATGGTGTAATCCTTTTAAAGATGGTAAAGGCTGACCCTTTACCTATTGTCCTGTAACTGCATTGTCTCTAGTTCGTCAATTTGTATTGGTTTTTAGTTACAACTTCCACAGGGCTGCAGTTGAGAATTAGCCTGCTGGCTAACACTGGCACATTCACAGAGATGTTGATCAATACATGTTATCCTTGAAAATAAATGAATAAAAATAAATAGCAAGTTGTTTGCTGTGGTCACTGCCATGATTTCATGAGCAATAGTAATAATAACAAAAGTAAAAATGTTTGCTGCAGTTTGTTGGTTTCAAAGATAAAAACAGAATTATGTAATGTTATTTGCTGTACAGGTACAAGATATCAGTACTTGTGAAAACATCATTAACAAGTGATTTTCATTACAGACAATCTGGAGCGTATTGTGGAGATTGCAAAGCTGAGAGCCATGCAGAAGAAGGCACGATTTGCTAAGCTGAAGATCTGCGTCTACAAGGAGGAGATGCCCATCACACCATATGAACGTCCTCTTTTTAACTCATTGCGCTTTGAGCGCTCGGACAGCGAGGCCAAGCTCTTTGAGCATCACTGCGAGGTGGATGTTTCCTTTGGCCCGTGGGAGGCTGTGGCAGACGTTTATGACCTGCTGCACTGCATCGTCAGTGACCTGGCTGAGCGAGGCATCGCCGCCGAGCAGCAGTGCATCGGCGTCTGTGACAAGCACCTTATCAACCATTACTACTGCAAGAGGCCTATCTACGAGTTTAAGATCACGTGGTGGTAAATGGCCGTGGCTTAAAGGACAAAATGGCCCATTTTTACCAGGATTCAGCCAGCGTTGGTTTTTGTATTGAAGTTGCCAATATTTTTTGCTGGTTCTCAGTGTCTTAAATTTATATTCATTAATTGCTCAAAATATATATTTATTCATAGTTTCCCTAAAGACCTTATATTTGTCAGACTGGAAAAAGCCTGGAAACCAACCATGGATACTAAATGTGTGGAACTTCCTCCTATGGCTCCATATGGGACAGCCTGTCCACTTACAATCAAAAGTGATCACATGACTATATCATTGATGTCGATGTCTTTAAATGCTGACCCCTGAACCTGACTGACTGAGTTCTGGGTCTAACAAAGACCTCTAGAATAATCTGAATTAATATGGACATCAGCATTGAGTCCACCAAAGTCCTGACACAAATCTTTTTTCAGGAAGCGTGTGATGTCACGGTTCAGGACCGTAATGAATAATTTCTGTTTCTTTAGTGTATTTTAATGCTGCAGCCTCCTGTGGAGAAGCTGGTTAATGGCCAATTGTAGCAGATAAGGTTTATGGTTGACGTGTACCTAATCATGTACTGTTTGTGATGTCACACCCTCTGGAAGGGTTAGATAAAATAATTTCTTCATATTGTCCGATATTAGCGGGTTATGCAATATGACCAGTTAACTCCAAAAACGCTGCAGATCCTCTCATGTTATCTCACACTTACAGTTTACACACTGACCCACAAAGTCAGTATTTCAATTCAACATGTACTGACTTGTTACACACAAAATTATGCCTTAAACTCAATAAGTCTGCTTCCTCTCTTCTTTTCCTTTAGTCAATCCATTATGGAACATGTTTTCTTCACAGGTTATGATTAAGAGCTAAATGTGTTTCACCTATTGTACTTGATAATATATACTTTTTACGAACATATTTGTTATTTTCTTAGAATTCAGTTTAGCTCATGATAATGCTAACAATATAAAAGTTAGAAATTGTGGAAGTGCTCAAAGCCAGTCAGTCGTGTTATGTAACATTTAACTTAGAAAACACATATGGGCTCCATATTGCTAGCCATGTTTCCATTCCAGTTTTACATAAAACGTATGCGAATCTTTAAAAAGTCAACTAGACTAGATTGCTCTCTGGGAAGTAATAATCATTATATCTTCAAATCTGTCCATGTTTCTCACAAACTGCGACAGCGACCAAATGCTTGGGCTATAATGAGAGAAATGACCATTCACAGATGGCTGCCATACATTTGCCGACGGTCATGTATCAAAGACCTCTGATAAATTATTGTGTAGCGCTGTTGCTTTCAATCCAGTATAGCTTTAACGTATTTTTCTCTTGATTAAATTCAAGAAAATCTCGGCCTCCTCTTCGGTCCACACAAAACGGCCAGTGCTTCTGTAAATAATAAAGATAAAACACTAGCCACAAAATACACCCCAAGTGAGCATAAGGACTTTTTGTGTGTGCAATATTTTAAGTTTTATTTTAAATTTTTCCACTAAATTTGCAACTTCAAATTCCCAAAACACAGATCAATGGAAACCCCACCTCTGACACAACCTAAGGGGAAGGCTGTTAAGGCTGATGGTACACAGGCAGTGTGGGACTGACGCTGACCGTGACACCTCTTTTGATTGGTTGAATATAGCTGTTCTAAAATAATCTCAGTGAATGTGAAATAAAGTTAATTAGTTGTTATTGTAAAGAAAATAGACACGGTCTGTTAATAAACTGCAAAACAAAACTTTAAAGCTGGCTGCTTCCGTTTTCACCCATTGACAAAATCCAAAATTTTCCCAAACTGGTTAATTCTTTGTTTTTCATGCTGATGCATACTTAAAGCTCTAATCATTAATTCCACTGGTTACTGCATTAAGTAAAGTCAGTACTGTGGGGATTTGGAAATACAGCAGTCACTGTAAAACCCAAATACTGCCCCACCCTGTCCAGAGCTTTACTTTACTGTCCCTGAGGACCAAAGTTCCATCATCCTTATCAGCTTTTCTTCCAGTGATTAGGTCAGATGAGTGAGTAGAGTCCAGCAACATTTGTCATAATGAGAGCAACTTTCTAAAGTTAAATCGTGTGCCAGAACCTGATTTTGATTCCTGAGTGATGCTTTGATCCTCAGCTTCTAACAGAATGAGCATCAGCATTGTTGTGATGGTAAAAATATTTCATGGACTGGGACTTAAAGGCTCCATTACTTTGGCTTCAACAACCAAAGTGTTTCCTGTCGGATTATAGCTGTTTGTGTGGATTTTTACGATTAATGGCCACTTTTGTTTTTAATATTTTAAGTCTGAATAACACACACATTTAAGTATAATGTTACAATTTTAATTTTAAGTTGTAATTGTTATTTGTTTTTTCCCACTTTAACGTTCCTTTATATTCAGCAGTGAGAGAAATGTCAGAATATATCTGGTAATTTAGTCTTAACACAAGTCATGTTTCTTTGTAGAGACAAGTCATCGTTGTTTATGTACAGACATGGCTAAAAGTGTCGGTACTATTTCAGTGTTTATTTTAAACACAATTTTCTCTAATGTTTAAACTGACAAAGGTAATTGGCATCCACCATTTTTTTATTTCATATTTAATAGAACTGACACTTTGCTTTTGCTTTTCAATTTAACATTTTATTTTATAGTTACATATTATTCCATTCAGCCTATTTAAATGGAGAAAAGTTCTCCCTGTGCTGTTTGGTATCATTGTGTGCACCACACTGAACATGGACAAGAGAAAGAAAAGAAGAGAGTTGTTAACTTGTTTCAGAGTAAATTGTGTGTGTGTGTTTTTTATTGGAACGGTATCCAACACTTTTAGCCACGCCTGTAGAACCATGTGCAAATTTGCAGTGCAAAGTGCTTCATATATTACAATAAATTTCAAACATGTCTGAATCTACGTATATGTTTCATACTAATTTTGGATTCCAAACAATATTCAGATTCAGCACACAATGTTAACGTGCACACTATAATCATATTTTTGTTTGGACTGTCCTTAAGGCAAAAATGTTGTTAGATGCATACATGGATGGAATGAATAGAATTCTGTTGTTCACCAAAAATACTTGACCCATTGCTTAACTGGAGTATCAGGAGAGTCCACCAGGTGAGGAAATGCATGTGGTAGGTATCTCACTCTGATTATAACGTTTACAGTCTGTGAATCAAAGAAGGCAAAAGTCAATATATGCCTATTTCAATCTGATTATGGTGTTTACATAACGTTTGAATGAAATAGATTTATGTGCATGTAAATGTTCCGAGGGACACATGTAAGCATCCCTTTATGTGAATGGTTCCATGCTGTGCAACATTTGTGTCCAGTGTAGTTCAGGTCTAATCTGTTGATATCATAGCTTCTCTTTGTTCATCCTCCATTTTTCATGTGGTAGACTCTTGTTTAGTTTAGATACAGAGAACTGCCAAGGACACAGACTGTTCAAATGACAGCTCAGCAGGCTAAAATGGTGTTGTGCTCCAACATGCACAGTCCATGTTCATGCCATCTCCATGGCTTCATCCACAGTTATATTTTTTTCAATTTTTGCTCCAGAAAAGTGCATCAAACAGCAAAGCTAATTGTTCCTACTTGTCGTTTGGCAAGTTTGTTTACTCAAAAGTCATATTTGGGTGTCTCACAGGTTTAACATCTGATAACACTTGGATCTTGTAGTGTGAACCAGTATAAGTATTCAGATCCTTTGCTATGGCACTAGAAAATGAGCTGCTTTCAGTTTTCATTGATATTAGGTCTGTCAGTGGTAAATTTGATTTAACCTGATTTGAAAAATCACACATTTTTTAGTGTTCATCTGTGGTGATGTGTTTCAACGTTGGCTCACAGGAAGTAACATAAAGGAGTCAGGCCACAACAGGATTATCCAGAAATGCACTCAGAGAGATGCTACACCTGCTTCACGGTTTTTATAGAAGAATACAAGTTTTAATCATGTTTATTCTAATCTCCCTTATCACTCACATGTGCCTTTGACATATTTAAAAACTAATCAATAGCAGTGGTCCTGTCTCTAACTCCAATCAGCGTGCCAAGGTTAATCCAAATCTGATAAAAACATGGCAATCACTGCAATTATGATACACATGCCCACTACCAAGTTGTTGTGGGTGTGTTAAATACATGACATTATATCATGATCCATAAGTAACAGCAGAACTGAAACCATAACAATATAAATGAGATAATGTCAACATCAAAAAATGTATAGCATTTACTGAAATTATGCCAGTGGGGAAATCCACTGTGGGAATTGCCATCATGAATATTCATAAGATTATGTCAGTATTTGAAAAATGTATCACAGTTACTGGGATACTGAGAAGTTTGTAATTTCAGTTTAATGATACATGCAGGGAAATTCGCCCTCAGCATTTAAACCATCCCAACTATAAGAAGCTGTGTGAAGCCACAGTGCAGCGCCCAGGGACCAACTCCAGGAGTGCAATAGGCGGGTAAAGAAACAATTTACACAGAGACAGAAGAGATGTAATAATACAGAAAAAAAAAAATAAAGACGACTAAAACACTTAGGAGGCAAGTAAGAGGATTGGAAGTGCACAGAGATGTGGTCAATATGAAATCAGAGTCAGTGAGAAGCATAAGCGAACAAATGGAGAAAATGAGAACCTGACCGTAACCCCAACCAAACAGCCAAGTTTGATCTTGAACTGTTTGAGTTATCGCTAAACAAACACTAGTGATTACAATCTACCGCATAGCGCAGGTGTAACAAATTATTTATGACAACTGTAAACATGTCTTTGTACAGAGTACTGAGCTCAGCAACCTACCTTGAGCGTACCCCTCATGAACCAGCACTGATGTGCAGCACACAGTGCCATATGTACCCTGGGGGGGACACCCTTGACCTAAGAATAATGCCTGTGGCAAGTGGAATTACATCGTGACTGTACACTCTGTTACACAAGGGTTATAAATTTTAAGCAGCAGTGTGTGTGTGTGTGTGTTGGTGAGTGAAATGCTGTGTGTTTTTGTGGGCCAGTGTAATGCTGTGTGTGAGTGTTTGTTGTAGCTCAGTGGAATATCATTTGTGTTTGTTGTGGGTCAGTGTAATGCAGTGTGTGTTTGGGAGTCAATCAGTATGTCTACATGCACTTTAAAACTTCAATTGTACTGCAATTAAGACAATAAATTGGCTTGTGTATACACCTTAATGTGATTACAATTGGCACAAATGGAAGTATGCTTACCAACAGACCTACAATTTGCAATTGAAAATCGATTTATTATGGCATGTAAATGTCTTAATCACCTATCCACTCGCCTCGTACTAATCCTATTGATTCCAAGCATGATTATAGCTAAATCACATTTTACCTTTAATCGCAGTGAGGACAAATACTATTGAGTATTGAGTGCACGTAAACCAACTGACTGTAATGCGGCATGTGTTTGTATAATGCAGTATAATGTTGTGTATGTGTGTGTGTGTGTATGTGGTTATTGTGGTTCGGTGTAACGCTGTGTGTGCTGTTGGTCAGTGTAATGTTGTGGGTCAGTGTAATGCTGCATGTGTGTTTGCTGTGATAACAAGCTGTAAGTTTGTCTCCTGGGTCACAATAACCATAGAGTCATCATGGCTGATGTAATTCAGCTGGTCACCATCCCTGCGGTCATGCATTCAATCAGCAGCTCTAATTGGCCACTGCTCAGCTTATCAGCTGCAAATGAAAACAAATCAGCACATTGAATTGGCCACATTTTGGTTTTTGATTAGAAGAGGACAACTCTGGTAATCTTTTGAGCTAACCTTTTCTCTATAATACTAATTATCTCTGTATAATTCTTTGTAGTGCTGGCATTGGGAGCAACCATTTGTGTGCCTTGAAATGTTTACTAACTGTGTCTAACGAGCCTTAGCTTTGAATGGTTGTTCTCTGCTGAGCAGCTCATTCACTCATTAGTCAACAGTTGCACCGTCTCTTTATCTGACATGTAACGAGGGCTGGGTAATATCGGCGACAATTTCCCTGATCGAATATCAAATATCAATATTTCTATTTTACTTTGCTATTTTACTATTTACATTATTGTGTGTGTTTGTGGAGCTGAGTAATGCTGTATGTGTTTATTAGTCAATAATATGCTTGTTTTTTTATATATAAGTAGTTGATCTTTACAGAAACCTCCCAACTTTTGTAGGCACACCTGTTAAGCCATTTTTGGTCATTAAGTTATTCAACCACAACTAATCTATTAGTGATCTGAGCAGCAATTACAGTCATGGCCTGAACATTCCAAGAACCCTAGAGAGTGAAAGCCTTTGTCATTCTCTTTATTTTATGGATCAAGCTGGAAGAGCAGGTTACAGCTTAGGTTAAAAGGGGGGAGAAAACAAGTGTACTTCTCCAAGTGTTGTTGAGTGCTCTGCCATAAAAACAATTATTTCAAGGAAACCTGAAACGGCACTCAGCTTTTGTGTGCACCTGATTCAGAGTTAGTGACTTAAGTGGGACTACTTAGGTCAAAAGATCGGTGGGGAAAGTTATTCGTATTCAGAGTTAAGATGTGCAGGTGCTTAACTCCATTTTTGGGCGGCACATTCAGATTATTAAAATCAGCCTTGTGCAGTCCAACGCCTCTGATGTTGCCAGGATCTCCGGCTGTTCAGCTTTCTGGGGAAAGAGATTTTTTTCAATGTCTCCTGTCCCTCCCTTTCAAACAAGCACCTGCCTGTAATCTTACCAAAACCTGTATGATAGGAAAAGCTCACTGATTAAACAGTAGGCAATTTTTAATGTGCAATAAGTTGTCTGTGTTATTCATAGTGACAAAATGATGTGATAAACATTAAAGCAATGTCGTAGATGGATGTGATAATTCTTGGTAGTTGAAGCTGAAATCAGTGATCACTGAAGTACAGTTTACAGTTTAGTCTCAGTTTAAAACGTCCCTTCTATTGGCTATGACAGACGGAAAGACACTAAAATACAGAAAAGCGGGCATATTATCCTGTATTTCTGTATTCATCCACCCTGTTATAATGTCACACTTGGGGATCAATATGCAACTCATTGTCGGGTAGATGTCTTTCTTTTGTCATAAATCATGCTTTAGGTTTACTCTCTTGTACTTTGACGCTGTTCTAGTGTTAGTGGTGTGGAGAGGGAGAAGAGGAATCAGATTCTGCCGGGGAGCTTTCATTCAATGTACAGTATATCAGCAGTTCATTCCATATACTGTATTCAGAGTTTAAATCCATAAATATCGCCATTTCATTCCATATATAAATATCAGCATTTCATTCCATATGCTCATGAGTCATTGATTTATTTCCTGAATATATACTGTACATATATATATATATGAATATTGTAGGAACGTGATTGCGAAACTGAACACCTGTTTGGGTAAAGAAAGCCACATTAACATTTCTTGTAATTCTTTTGTCTTTAATAATTAATACTTTTTATTAATTGGACAGGTGTGTGTTAACTTCTCAGTCCTTTGTGGTCAGCCCTCCAAAATAATATTGCAAGAGTTTCCTTGGTGCAAGTTGTCCTGTCACTAGGATTTCAGGCAATTAGTGTTTCCCGGTGCATATCAGACAATAGAGCAGTACTTGCTACAGCTCCTGTTTGTAGAGGACCAGACCCAATGAAAAACGACTTACATCCAAAGTCTCAATTGCAGATAGCCGCAGACAGTCCTCTTGCAGGGGAAACTCCGCCCAATTCGCATAACTCACCTGAGAGGTGCATAACACCTCCGGTAAGTCTGAAGTCTGAATACAAGAACGTAATTTTGGTATTAGATCCCACTTACGCACACAAACAGTATCTGAGCTCTGAATGGGGCCCTCGATCGATCGAGTATGTTGGAGCAAACTGGGAGGAAAGGCAAGGTTGAATTAGAGTGTGGCTCACTTGTTTCCCACCTGCTAGACAATCTTTCCCTTTTTCTCTGCCTCAGTTTCCTATGCTTCATTTATCTTCAGCAGGTTCCCATTCCAGCCCATCTGGATCTGGACTGGTTACAATATGAACTTCAAGTTCAGGATGATAACACCAGGTTTGGGGATAGTAGAAGGAAGCCAAGACCAAAGGTCAGTAGAAACACTTCAAGTCTACAGGGGCACCATCCACTGTTCTACTGAGCTGCCACAGCTCCTAGCAGTACTACCATAAGTCCCAATGGAGACAAGCAAGAAGTACTACCCCTGTTGTGACAACGATAAGCATTCATTGAATAACTGCACTCATTTTACGATGCTCAGTCCCACCTAGAGGCCAACTTGGGTCAAAGGTAACGGTCGTTGAGGCAGAGGCCAAAGAGCTGTGAAATGTAACTTGACCGTAAGCAGGAAGCAGTCATGCCAGTGCCCACAATGGCCTCCCTTCAGAGTTGCACAGAGTAGGTCTTATACATCGACTAACCTCTAGAAGGGTGGAAGGTGCTGCTTAAAATCAGTAAGGTGGTGCTAATAAATGGAGATAAAGTTATGGAGGCCCACTCTATTTTGATGGATCTGAATGTGCAATCCTCCTCCATCCAGCAGCACAATAGTTAGGCCTCCAAGGTGAACCTGAGGATCTTCCCTTACAGACTGTCAGGCAAGAGTTGTAAGCACTTAATGGTGCTGAGGTCTCCTTCACCTTCTCCTCTGCAGCAAAACCACAGCATAACTTCTGCATTCAGAGAGCATTCACAACAAATCAGTAAGGCCTTGCTGAGCACACACATCCTGTAGGTGCCTCTCAGAAGAGATAGAAGCACCTGAAAGATATGTCCTTGCAGGCTTCCACAGTGTCTGCCCAATCCCCATTTGAACATGCCAGTTGAGCTAGCACATCTAAGACCACCACTAAGGCCTAGTGTCGCTGAAGACCCACCTTGGGTGGACTTTTCAGGGTTTAGTGCATGGTCTGAGACATCAGCTGTTTGGTCAGCAGTGCCTGTTTACCTCCACTCTGCCACCACCAGTAGAAACAGTATCTACAGCCATGTGGAGAAATGATGGATATTGGATGTGTAGCCCTGTCATAATGAAAAGGCCAGTGCTCATTCATGTCAGGATTGAGAAGCCTTGACTCCTCTGGAGAGCGGAGATAGATAACTAAAATTAGAGAGTTTGGGGGACTCAGGTTTCCACCTGCCTCCAAAACACAGCTCCTTAGTCTTAGTGATGTTGTTCTGTAAGGAGTTTTCATGACAAATCTGGGCTTGGTTGCTCTGACACTGTTGGTATTCTAACAGTGAATTTGTGTCTGTCAAGTGGTCCACCAGGGCCATGTCATCAGCATATTTAGGAGAGTCATTCCTTCTCTGTCGTAAGTTATGTTGTTTATGTACAGAGAGCAAAGATATGAGGATAAAACATTTAAAGCTAGGTGAATGAATATGGCATCGGAGCACAGTTGAGCCCCCTCAAAAAATAGTTCTGCCGTTGAGGGAGCCAGAGGGCTGTAAAGATAAACATTCTCTAACAAACGCGTTTTTGCGCATCCTTCAAAAAAATTTTTTAGTTTTGGGTTGCCGCTCAAATTGTGTTTGGTGGAATGTATCCACTTGCCTTCATTTTGAAGCAGCACACACCTGGTGGTGTGCGTTCTCGAGATAGGGAAGAAGTTGATAGGTCAAACCTGGAGGATCTGTTACACTGTTAATATGCAGCAAGTATGAGTATATATGTAAAATCACTTCAACACCATTAACAACCACATGTTGTGGCCTGTCCTGTAAAAAAAACTCTGAATTCATAAAACCAAAGCAGAGAGCTCTGGGCTGCGTTGGGAACCATCTGTTGTTGTGGGCCTGTAAAGCCCTTTGAGACATTGTATGTGATAATGGGCTATACATGTAAATTTTATTTTATTTTATTTTATTTAGACTTGTTTCATATCGCGATTATGTAATATGTCATGTATACTTGGAGAACGGCGGAATCCTATTCATTCTGTGAATGTCGTGTATATGCCTTTACCATATTTTTTTACCATATATTTAAATAAATAAATAAATAAATGAGTATTTAGTGCATGTAAACATGCTGACTGAGACCAGGTTATTAGTTTGCTATGAACTGCACACTGTTAGGGATCTGTCTATTGTTTGGGATATAAGGATACTTAGCTTCATCCCTAGACCAGGGATGGGAAAGCCCACTCTGTCAGGGGCTTGATCGAGAGGGGCTACTTCGATATAACAACAGTCATATCATCATAACCAAAATCCATATCATCGTTATCATATGGTGGAGTCCAGCCTGGAAGGGGGAAAGAGTCTACTGTGTGGGATCATTTCGAGTTGCGCAGCGTTAACAATGGTCTTCATACATAGCTTTTTAATCAGTCCAACCATACAGATAATGATGAGGATGACAACC
>OMOW01107202.1:0-12107 GCA_900312555.1 Lamprogrammus exutus
GGGAGGGACACACCAGGAGTCTGATGCTTTGCACAAACGTTTCAGTTAGACGGACTGCTTCCCTTCCCACTGCTGCGTCGGAACCAGACAAAAGGAGGTTGAAGGACTCCCAAATATTTTGTACCTGAAGCCAAGGTGAGAAAGATTGCTGTTTCTACCCATGTAATGCATGATAGGACACACACACACACACACACAGTGTCACACAAGCTCATGTTGATGTAGTTTGGGAGCAGTGGAAGTGCAATTTCTCTGGGTTCAATGGTACAATGCTCAACTGTCAGTGAGAGCTGTGTGAAGCGGAGGATCAAGTTACACATTTCAGATGGATCTTTGGTTCCAGGCTCGATAAACTGTCATCAAGCTTTTTCATCTGTTGATCAAAGTGAACAGCTGATGTCGAGAATGTTCACCTTGGAACTGTGTGTATATACAGTATGTGTGTGTGTGTATACATGTACTTTATGTGTGTGTGTGTTTGCTTCCACCTCATTATTACAGCAGATTAGACAGAGGAATTTCTGTGTGCCTCTGACCCATTTAGATCTCTCTCACTTACACTCTTGAACACACACACACACACACACTCTTACAGGTTGCCAGGTTTGTCTTTTTATAGGTGATGAGCGCTTATGCTCCACTTCGCCGTGTTTGCTTTTGGAATTCCTGGCCGTTGGCCTTTAGTCTTCGCTCACTGTGAGTAGTAGTGACCTTTGTGACCTGAGGAGAGGGTGACAGATGACAAACTCACTGTTGATGGTATCAGTGTGTGTGTGTGTGTGTGTGTGTGTGTGTGTGTTGGACAGAGGGACTCAGTCATCCATAGATATAATGGGGGTTCACAGAGGGACCGTGGTGGACAGAGAACAAATATTGTTCAGTATTGTCAGTACGAGCCAGGCTGCGACACATCAGACGCTTACATCAGTGAGGTCAGAAATAGTTTTTCTCAATCGCTTTGTGAATCATCGTTGATCCACAGAGTGAAGATCCCTGTTACCTTTATACATTTCCTGACCTTCAAGTTATGAGGGACTATTTTGGTTTTGAGATACAGGCCTTCAAAGTTTTGCCACTGTCTGACCTGTTACAACATTTGACTTATTGAGACCATAAATTTGGAAAAAATACAAAAATAACCCCACAAGAACATTAAGCATCCCTCACTGACTAACTAACCACAATTCCAGATAGAACCGTACAATCCTTAGCTCATGATCCAGGGAGACGAGCTGCAAATAAGTTTGAGCTAGAAGCCTTACACACATTACATCTGCTACATTCTGTGATGCCAATTTGTGTGGTATTTTCGCTTTTTTTCTCTGTAGGAACAGAAATCAATTAACTGATGACATGAAACATCATCAAACTGTATTGATGTGGAGTTAAAACACCAATCAGCCTGTCCAAGGAGACAGTGTCCTATCTCTGGGGACAAACAAGTATGTACCAACAGGGAGATAATTGGGACATTCTTACATTCCGGTGGAGCTCGTCACATTGGAGTTGCCTAACATGAGATCTGTATTTCTCTTACAGTTAGTAACAGTGGCGTTATAAGGAGCTTAAACTGCCCGTGTGAGTAAAACGCATGGGAACGTAAAAAGCCTTTCACTCGCCTAGGCTTTGCTTTGAGGCGGGCGTTCCGGGAGAAAAGCTGTAATCAGATTGTTCCTGAAATGGAGCTGGACACTGTTTTGTTTCCAGCTTCCTCAATGACTGTGACACACATGAAGTAGGAGAATAGATGGGCAGCGGGCCAGTTACACACACCTTTCAGATTGCCTCACTGTTTCTAGTGAATGGAAGGACAGAGGAATTGTATGTTGTGGGCGAAGCGGACGAGGCCTTGATGTTTGAATTATTTCCATTTTAAACTTCATACCGAGATCTCAAACACACAAAAACAGCTCTTGTTTCATATTTAATGTTTTAAATGCCTTGTAAATGTAGATAAAAACTGGTCAAACCAAGGTTTAGCATACTGTTTTGCATTGTCAATAAAAATGTGTAATGCAGTACCAGTTGCATTACACAAACGACAGCCTTCATCTATGTTGAAGGAAGAAGAAATAAAGTTAACAGTAAAGTGAAAGAGATAAGGACGTGCGGATATGCAAACCTGCCCTAATGCAAAGAGACCTGTGGGAATCATAAAGCAGACAATCCTGCACATTATACATGGTGACGCACTGGCGGTGCCTGTGGAGACACAGGCTCTGTGGACGCGGGGCAGCAAAGAGCTATTTATAACGTGTTTTCAGTACAGTTTAAACAGGCTGTAATTGGAATGTAGAAATGTCTTTTGCTGCCAAATGCGCACAGTATTCATGTTTTGTTTGTCACAGAGGAGTCACTTGATATATTTTTCATATTTCTTTCTATTTACTTCATCACTTTTACTTTTACTTCTGTCTTTTGAATGCTGGCTGGAGTTTTACGCCCGACGTTGTCAGCTGTGAGCGAGTGATATTTAAAATTTCAGGTTAAGGTTAAGATCTGTCCCACTGCGTATAATCACTTACGCCGATGACGTCCTGGTATTGTAAAGCGTCGACAGATGTGCGCCACTGCTTTTTGTCTAACTACTGATCCCCTTTACATTTAAGATATTTATGAGTGGGTTTGGAGGGAGGAAAGGATATGAAATCATGCTTAAAAAGGTGTGTGTGTGTTCATCTGTTTGAATATATGTTCTAAAAATAATGTGAAGATATACTGCATTAGCTGATAAAACATATTCTTAATTAAATATATATTCTATTCCCTGACTTCTAAATATGTAAATTGAATGTTTTTTCAATGCAAAAGCTGTTTTTTGTGGTAATTATGAGTTATTGAAACTTCTCCATTATGAGCTCATATTTCAGCAAGCATGTTTCAAACATTTTTGGCATTCCTGAAATAGTGAAATTACTCAAATTTGTGCATAATCTGCCTCATTCTTAACAAAACCTAATCTTTATTTTAGATGGCACAAGAATGGATAATAATTATGGTTTATGATGAGCTCTTGTTATGGCATGGTATGCAGGATTAAGCAGAATAAATCTTAGGAAGCATTTGAAACTTCATCGTCCAATGCGATCTAATATTGCTGCCAAAATGAAACGACGGCGTAAACACATCATCCACCTCCGTTAGCGTTTTTGGGGATTTGTAATTTTTTACAAGTAAATTCAAGCAAATCTTCCTGTACAAACCAACCATCCGTCTGAACCCAGACTCTGCCCATTAGGTATAACACAATCACAGAACACACACATACACACACACACACACACACACCTCTCTTGTTAAACCTATTCAGAATGACAGGTCTATTTCTGGGTGAGGTGAGTGCAGTGTGCTCGGTGCAGACATGTCATTTTCACACCCATCACTGCACCAGCAGTCTGAAGCGTCTCTCTGGAGAGGAGGAGACAAAGAGACGCTCGGGGCAAAGTAAAGAACAAACGCAAGAGCTAAATGAATGCGGCGCTACATAGTCTGATGAATGTGAAGCGAAAAGTGAAATCCAACTCAAATGAATGTTAAAATCTGTATTCGTGTCAAGCTACATTCACAACACACACACACCCCAATACTATGCATGTGCAATATTTGCTGCTATTTTGTTTAACTTGTATATATTGTTTAAGAAATGTCTCTAACACAGACTTGTGCTTTTACGACGACAATAATAAAGAATTTTGAATCTTTGCAGGCCCAAGTCCAGCTGCCACCATGTCGAGCAAACGCGCCAAGGGAAAGACCACAAAGAAGCGTCCTCAGAGGGCCACGTCCAATGTCTTCGCCATGTTCGACCAGTCTCAGATCCAGGAGTTCAAAGAAGCCTTCAACATGATCGACCAGAACAGGGACGGTTTCATCGACAAGGAGGACTTGCACGACATGCTGGCATCTCTTGGTAAACGGCTTGCGCGTTTCCATGTCGTCAGCTCGTTAACGCTTTGCTTTTGTAGCTATAAGTGTGGGGCGCCAGGGCGTAACACGAAATGAGCTCTGTGCTATGAAATGTATATCTTCATGATGAAACCAAGTAACACCTTTTGCATTTGGAAATCACAAAGTGTCATTTGCATTTTTGTCCATGAAATGGTGAACACATTTGCATTTCATCAGAAACGTGCTCTTGTTATTTTAGTGTACGGAGTAAATGGTTTTCATTTTATTTATGTAAGAAAATCCTGTCTTAGCATTCCTGTGGACAAAAATATAAAAATGGATTTGTCATTTCGTCCATGAAATGCAAATGACACGTTGACAATTCATGGACAAAGTAGAAATGGCTCTTTGTCAATTCGTGGACAAAATGGATCAAGGTGTGATTTGGTTTCGTTATGAAAATATACATTTCGTGTGTGTACAAAATCCTCTGTGTTACCTGACACCCCATTAAGCAAAGATCTGGGGTTGAAAAGTAGAAGTAGTTTGCACTGGTGCTAAGTTTATGATCTATGTTCTGGATGTGAGGATGTTGATTGGTTGTATGTTCACAGAAAAAGCTTGTGTTATTGTATGGTGCTCAGGGTTTTGTACGTCACTGTGTCGATTGTCCTCAGGTAAGAACCCCTCGGACGACTACCTGGAGGGGATGATGAGTGAAGCACCGGGGCCCATCAACTTCACCATGTTCCTCACCATGTTTGGAGAGAGGCTCAACGGAACGGACCCGGAGGACGTCATCCGCAACGCCTTCGCCTGCTTCGACGAGGAGGGATCTGGTGAGACATAAACAGACTGACGTTGTGCTCGCGTAGCCCGGCCATGTTCAGTAGCTGTGGAAAGTTCAGCAGATATGAAAACATCGCGAGACAATAAAGAATACACTGTTAATAGCAAATATTACAGAAAATAGGAATAGTATACGTGTTTTTTTTGTACTTAAAGTGATACATCAGCGATTTTGCCACATGATTTCCGGGGAAATTATGTCCAAACTAGGTCACTGAGGTACAAAAAAATGATGTAATGATGATGTAATGACCTAGTTTGGATGTACATTTCCTGAAAATATAAAATATTCGAAAAAAATGTATCGCTTTAAATCATTGTTTTCACATACAGTAGGTCTTGTTTGCACTTAAGTCTTTTTTGCACACTTAACGGATGATATCTGTGACCAAGGTGTGATCCATGAGGACCACCTGAGAGAGCTGCTGACCACCATGGGCGATCGCTTCACGGACGAAGAGGTGGATGAGCTGTTCCGCGAGGCGCCCATCGACAAGAAGGGCAACTTCAACTACGCCGAGTTCACCCGCATCCTCAAGCACGGCGCCAAAGAAAAAGACGACGAGTAGAGGGAGAACATGACCGACTTGGGTCCCCAACACACACACACACACACACATACTGCACTGCAAAACGATCCCTCGATCTTGCCTTCGTGGGCCCTTTGTAGGTCCGAGGGGGATGTTAGAATACCTGTGTTTTTACGGCAAAAGTGTGTATGGATGTGGTGTTCACAGTGACTGCGGTTGTTGAGTTTATGAAGGGTGGGAGCTCTTTTGTGATCCATGGAAATATTCTGTAACACACAACCTTCTCTACTTTTATGATGGTCCATGAAGAGGTGCATCATCACGGTGCATCCTCGTACAAGTCCACAGCAGCATCCGTCTCATTCTTTCTGCTCTTTACAACAACTTGGATGGGTAACAAGCGTAAACATTTTTTAAAAGGCTTCAGCCTCTTTACCTGCAGTTGTTCTGGCACCGAACCTGGGTCGACTTTGGAGATGCATCAAACACTGCTGTGTGTGTGTGTGTTTGGACTGCCAGATTCAGTGCTACATATCCAACATGTTTACAACTTCCTGCTAATTAGTTATCATACCTGCACAAGCACTCCTCTCAAAAACACATGTACCCCCGGATTATGGAAATCGTTCAAGAAATTGATACGACTGCTTATTGTGTTTTGACAATCAAACGTGGTGTTTCTGCTTGTTACACTTAAATTTATGCTCTGGCGATTTTACTAAATTTCAAAGGCCTATGGACCTGGTAAATTAACGCCAAATATCTCAAAATGCTCCAACTTACAAAACAAAAACAATAATTTTGTAAAACCGCCGGGGAATCACGTTTAGATGATTATTCTACATTTGTGACCAAAAGATTAGAACCCATAGTCTGAACTCCCCCACGAGAAGGTGTGTGTGTTTGTTGGAAGGATCGTGTACGTATATATAGGTGGGATCTGGTATTCTAAAGGAATTCAGCCGTGATGTCGCTGATGTAGAGATTGATGTTTGAGATGTGCCAAGTCTGTGCCAGAACACTGAAATATCTGCCTCCCTCTCCCATATCAGCGTTTGTCTTGTTTTAACCCTTTTTCTGCTTAATGAATAGATTTTCCTTTAACATTTCGCAGTAAATACTATAGTTTGAGAGCTTATACGCAGCAAGCTGGAAGACTTTTAAGATCCCCTGCTTTCAGCTCCATTACACTGCAACAATAAAGCAAATAAGAAATAGAAAATAATGCACTGTAAAGTCTCTGCAACCCCTTTTTACCAAAATTACATTTCAAAAAATGTTAAGCAATAATTCATACACAATTGTATGAAGTGGGACAAAACAAGCAAAAACATTGATATGGTGGTTTGAGCCGCTTAAATGTTCCAAGTGCAACTCTGTAATTTTTATATGGTAAAAATAAACGTTCCCTGCTCTGAAAATAACGTGGCGGCTGAAACTACTTTCATACATGTTGACAGACGTCTTTGTATATTCACTGAAAACTAAATACCTTTTTATGGAGGAAAAAAAGGCAAGAGAGCATCAGAATTTAGAAAAAGTGAACTTTTGTTTATTTGAAATGCTTATACAAAACACACATTTAAAGTTTAAGGCATATATTGCACAGACTATTGAGAAGTTTTTATAGAAAAGGGACGTCCATCCCTCAGTCCTAGTTTTAAGGCACAGCAGCCAGTCTTACTGCCAACGGTCAGGCATGATGAAACATTATGAACTTGAAAACGTCAAAATTCAATTGGCTGTAAAGAAACTACACAGCTTAAGACGAGTTTCATGCCAATACAAACAATAGAAACCAAAAAAAACCCCAACAAGTTTGACCATGACGATATTTACATGCATCATCACATTGTCTTCTGATTGGAGCATCATTTGCATCCTAAAACCCCCACGTATAAAAACCTGCCTGCCTAACGATAACCAGCCAATCATTACGAGGTGTCGTCGCACATCACAGTGGCATGATGCAGCATGGAAAATAAAAACATTTTAATACTTAGTATTCTACATGTGACCCAAGCCTGACATGACCTGTGTAAATTGAGGTATAAATCTGTCTAACGAGTACCTGTGACAAAACTCCCCCCAATCATCTTACAGAGGAGCACAACGCAGGAAACGGCAGTGAGCAGGAACACGAAGGAAGAACAACAGAGGCTGAGATCAGTTAAGGGTTTTGAGTGAATCTCTTATCTACGGCGAGAGAGGAGCTGGGATCAGTGCTCAGCAGTATTCTGCCCTTGTAACAGACTTCTGTCTTCTCGGCTCCTCGCGCAGGCAAAACGAAACCCTTTGAACTGACGGCGGCTCTGCGACGGTAAACACGGCGGAAGCTGAAGCTTTTCCTC
The DNA here is from genome assembly GCA_900312555.1 of Lamprogrammus exutus. Taxonomy (NCBI): domain Eukaryota; kingdom Metazoa; phylum Chordata; class Actinopteri; order Ophidiiformes; family Ophidiidae; genus Lamprogrammus; species Lamprogrammus exutus. Next base: position 7,619 of record OMOW01107202.1, read on the forward strand.
ACGATCCTGCTACAGTATTATTCACACAGGAAGCCCAGCGTCTCCACGCGACACTGCTGTTAGGTAGAGCTCCGGTTGGCATGCGTTGGGAGTTATGTTAAAGACAGTTTCATGGAAACTACAACGTTGTGAATGACTATAAATTCTATCGAACCCCTTTTCACTAAATACAGGCGGAAAGCACGGATAGGAACACCTTGATTTTCGTGCGTCTGTGCCTTCCAAAAAAAACAGCGACTCGTATCAGCTACAACAGTACGTCTGCTACATTTGCTTTGCATGCGTAGATTAGCCTTTACACTGATAAGACATCCTGCTTTGAAATACAACGACCAAATACTGAGGCCTGCGAAATGCCTGGGGAGAATCAAACTCTCCCCCAAATAAAGATTTAAAGTTTAAAGCAGATCTCTCGAGCTGTTTGCAGGTTTCGTTCCGACCCAAAAACTACGTCGGCTGAACTCGCAGATCAAGCTGATCGGCGAGCTCAGTCCGGGTAGGTCATTGTTTGTTGGGACGAGGAACCTCAGTCCGCAATGGCACACGTTTTGGGTTGTGCAGATTGAAGTGTTTTGAACGAGAAAACCAAAACCAAAGATAAAAGGTGCCGCGTCTCACAGCAGGTATAATGTTGTGTTTGGGGAGCTGTGAGAGCTCGACGGGGATCTGCGAGCTGCCATCTCTCCGTTACAATTGATTTTTTGGTAACAGATCCGGTGTGACCTTCTCCCCTCCTCCTCCCAACAACAACTGCAACAATACCTCGTACATAAGCGGCCAAGGTCACGTCGAGTGACAGGCTCGCCCTGCTGTTTTTCCACTAATACACAGAAAACACCATTTGTTTCTTAAGATAATATTACAGTTTGACGAAAATTTGATAAAAAATAGTGTGAGTTCTGAGTAGTACAGAAACCGGGAGAGGACATGCAATGTCACTCTTGTATTCTCTTCCTGAGATAACAATATAACGTTATTGAGATCTCAAGACAATATGTCGTCTTCCTGAGATAACGGAACATCTTTCTTACACGATGCACAGTAACAAACATATTTAATGCAGTGAGGCATGAAGCTATTTCAGCCTGCGTCACGCCTCCACTGAACAGAAATGTGATGTGCAGTATATTCTATATTCCTGCTGCTCTGTACGATAATTCTAGCAGTGATTTTACGCTTAGGCTACAACATCTGCCTATCTTTACGAAACGTTGAAGTTCTCTCGAGATTGAGAAAATCGTCTCATTATCGCAGAGAAACAACAACAACAACAACAACAAAAACGCCATCGCACGTCCTCTCGTGGCCTCCGTAGAGGAGAGGGAGTTTGAGACGAGAACTCATAGACGACATCGACTCCCCACAGCGGTAATAAATCAGGGCGAAGGGAGCGAAGGATGCTCACAGAAAGAATCAGTTCATCTTCTGCTACAAGAAAAAGAGGGGAAGCGTGGAGCTCCCAGAGGCGAAGAACAGGCTGAAGTAGAAGAGATCGTGTAAATTGCACAACTAATAGAGTTCTGATGCTGGTGTGGAAGATAGAAAAAGACCTTGTCCTCCTGTTTAGCCTGGAGGGGGGGGATAATAGGCAGCTTGGCCAGTGAATACATCAATGCCTTTTGTACATTCAAGAAAGTCCAGTACTGCTACTGAAGAGGGCAGCTGTGCTGGTGCTGAAAATTACCCCAATTAAATTTTGTACAATTAAGGGACATTCTCCTCCTCACTCTTCACTTGGTTGGAACAGCGAAAATCAATCTGGAAAAAAAAAACTGCATCAAAAACTTTGTACAAAAAAAACCCAAAACACTTATCCTGCACGGTGGAATGTTCATCAAAGTTCTCCTCCCAGCGACGGCTTCAGACGAGAGAAGCATTGTTATGATAAAAAAAGCTGCCCGGGACAGCAAGTCTCTAAAAACACCTCGTCGGATCACTTTGTCACAGTTCCAACATCTGAATCGCGGCTGCGTATTTTGCAGGCATAAGCTTCAGTGTCACGGGGGACAGGTGATGAAGATACATTCTTCTATATACAATACTGCCCAGCCTCACTCCTCCCTGATGTGTACAACAGATAAAAAGCTGCTTAGCTTCAGCTCCTAGTTCACAGTCTCGCTCACTGCTCTCAGGCTGTGCTGTGGGCCCCACACTGTGGCCATTGAGGTCTTTACCACAGGATGGGAACTGGGTTGCCTGGCATCGCCGTGGACCACGCCCCAGACGCTGGGCACCACTGCCGAATTCCTCTGGGCACCGCTGCTGTTGCCGCTCGAGGAGGAGTTCAGGGGCTGAAGAGGAGGAGTCACGCGGGACGCTATGGCAAGGATAGGAGCAGCTGTGGAGGAGGAGGTTGGGGCCGAAGCAGGAAGAGGACTCAAAACTTGTATCGAAGCTGAAGCTGCGCTGGGAATGATGGTTGCAGGCGACGCTGTGGTCGCAGCAGGTGATTGGCATGTAGCTGTGACTGAGATTAGGGTGGGGTTGTGGAATGGCAAGTAGAGCGGGACCCCTCTGGATGGGGCGAACGGTGAGATGGCTGAGGTCGGGACAATGGAAGATGAGGCTGAAGGCTGGTTTTGAACACTTGAGAGGGTGGAAGGTTTTGGAGCAGGGGCCGAGATGGAGCTTGTAGCTGGAATAAGGACTGGAGATGGCACCGGAACTGGCCTTGTGACTGGCACCGATACACTTGTAGGACACGCGGTGGGCAGTGGAGCTGGATCCGACCCCGGAGCTGGGATCAAGGCTGGAATTGTAGCAGCTGGCTTCTGAGAATGAGGCAGCCCTAAGACTGGGGCAGACACTGGCACTATGGTTGACAAACAGGCTGGGATGAGCTGGGTCTGGTTTGGGCTGGAGGCTCTGGCCGAGTCCTTCTCGAAGGGACTCCAGAGAGCTTTAGTCACCGGGATTGGAGACGGCCTCTGGGCTGCAACAAAGACTGAAGCTGGACCTGGCACAGCAGGCGCTTCGGCGGAAAGAGGCCCTGGAGTCTTCAGTGGACCAGAGGCTACATCTGGCACTGGAGCCGACATGGCCTTCTCCATCAGACTTTGCACTCTGGAGGGATCCATGACTTGTTGGCTGTCCTCTGGAGGTGGTGTAGGGCCCATGTCACTGCTGTTGGTGTCGCTTTGTGCCTCCTCAACTTCAGCCTTTGTAGCCTCTGCAGGTTTGTTTTGGCTCTCCTCGAGTCTCTTCAGGTTCTCCTGTTCGGCTGCCCTCTGCAGCGCTGCATCCACCAGGAGTCTCAAGTCGCTGAAGTCCTGAGTGGGGAACAGTTCTGGAGGGGTTGGGGGGGGCGTGTTGAAGAGGCCACTTGTGGGACTAGCTGCTATTGAAGAGTTGGTGAGGCCACTTGTGGGACTAGCTGCTATTGAAGAGTTGGTGACACAAGCTGTGTTAGCCCCCTGTTCCTCTGCTTCCCTCAGTAAACTCTGTGTGTCCAGCTTCAGCAGGGCCTGGACTGAGCCTTCCTTGCTAGGGTAACCGGCTCCTGTCAGAATAGCCGTCGCTGTGTTTCCAAGAAGACTGAGGTCCAACATCGGGGCAGAGTGGATCACAGATGGGCGTGACTGAGATGGTGCCGTGGATGAACATCCCTCTGGGGAGCAGGCTCCATCTCTGCTGGACGGGTGGCCTTCAATCTTGCCACCGGCCTTACGGGAGATGGTGAACTTGGTGGGGTCTTTACCATCCTTGCGTAGCAGGTTGGGGAGGAGGCGGCGACGTGCATTGATGAACCAGTTACATATCTGTAAAAAAAAAAGAAGAACTTTATCATTAAGTGAGCTGATACTGATGACATGTATATTATCTAAATTAATTAAAACATCTTGAGTCAAAGCAAAACTATTCTATGCTTTACTTTGAGGGGCCACATTGATATCTAGGACAGATATCTGTTGAAAAAAAGTGATTTTGCGAGAAAATGTTGGACTTGTGGGTGTATGAGCGAACAGGAGATTGCGGTCTGTGAGTGTGTGTGTGTGTGTGTCAAAAGTGAAGTTACTTTAGTATCGGCTTCTCAAATAGGGAAATAGTCCACACGTGATTATTTTAAGTGTGTATAACAGTTGTGCCAAGGCTCAGCTGTTTTGACTCCTCAGCACACTACGACTCCATCAATGGTTTGTTTCTTGAAATATTACAGCTTTATTATCGTAACATTGACTTTTTCCCCCTCAAAATATTCTGAATTTATCCTTGACAGTATTACAACTTTATTCTTGAGATCTCTCTCCCACCACCCCAACAGTGGCCCTAAGACGCCGTTGTAGATGAGTTATTTGGACTTGATATCTCCAGACACTACTAATTAGACAGATCCTTAAGCCTGCCCCGACGTCGCACGCTAGGGCCGATCCAAAGCCTGTGACGCGTTAAAGTGCGCCCATCACACTTGTATCTACATCTGCACAATGGGACTCGCTCCCTCTAGTGGTGCCGCCTCCCACACGGGGGGGTGGGGTGGGGTGTGTGAGAT
>OMOW01107231.1:0-10913 GCA_900312555.1 Lamprogrammus exutus
CCCCCACAAGTACCCCTGCAAACTACAGAGGAGCTCACTGCCCAGTTCCACGGGTCCACCGTTTTCTCTAAACTGGACCTCCGCCAGGGCTACCTCCAGGTGCCACTACACCCCGAGAGCCGCAACCTCACTGCGTTTATCACCCACAAAAGGGTGTTCCGCTACAAACGCATGGCTTTTGGTTTAAGCTCTGCCCCTAGCTGCTTTCAAAAACTCATGGCCTCCATCTTCGCTGGGATCCCAGGTGTGGCCATCTATCTTGACGACATTGTGGTTCAGGGGGCAACTGTCGAGTGTCACAATGGCCAAGCACCACCTCACACACAACGGCGAGAAGTGTGTCTTTGCCGCCCCATCCATCGAGTTTGTGGGGTTCCGCCTCATAGCGGACGGCACGTACCCGCTCCACTCGAACACAGAGGCCATCCACCGCGTCCCAGAGCCAACTTAAGCTCCGGCTTCAGCTCCCGCTATAGTCTCCGTTATTCACAGACATAACAGTAAGCAAGTAAACACAAAGCCTAGGCTTACCAGATCGAGAACAGAAAATCACGGCGTAGATTTAGCACAGTAAAACACTCCGTAAAAGGGCAGCAGACAGAAACCAACTCGGGCGGAAACCAGGAGAACACTAGTAAGCAGGAAAAACTGGGGTTCATACCTGACGATCTGACAAATGCGGAGCGGCATCGAGCAACCAGCTAACGAGCAAATCGGAAACAGCTGATCGTAACCAACTGCTCCGCAGAGCAGGAAAACAGAGGAGAAGGAGAGCTGAGGACCTCTGTTGGCAACCAGAGGCTATAACTGGGCAGAACTAGTGACAGTTTGTGTGTGTGTGTGTGTGTATTGCCCCATTGTTTATGATTATATGTAAAATGTAGGAAGACATTCATGTCAAATGCACTTTGAATAAAGCTTGATTTGATTTAATTTGCAAAATACAACTTGTCTTCACTGTCACTACTGTATGTTCTTGATTGAATATCACCTGTGATAAATACTTTAAACTAAGCATTATTCTCATCATTACTGTTTTAGTTGCAATCTCGGCAGCGTGAAGCACACGGCAAAGCACGTAAGAAGCGTAAATAAATACTGTATGCCTTACGCCAAGAATCTGTAGTGTTGGTAAAGAATATCCTCTGAGAAATCAAAAGGATTTTACCGATATCTAAATATCCTCGCCCCACCCTACAGAGAGACCCCTAATGATGCGTGCACTTACTTCAATGGGATCCAGGAACGGTGACTCTATTTTCCAAACGAGGTGATGAGGTCAAGAGGTGATGCTTTATATTTCTGCCAGACTAAGCTCCAACATATGCTGCACCATACCAGGCTAGCCATGGAGCATAAGTTACCATGGTGACAAGGCGCGACAGAAGTGAGGCAGGTTTGTGACATCGAAAAATCAGACTTGAGCCTGAAGTTACCTAGCTAGGCCCTTAATCTCACTTCGTAGTACAGCCCCCAGCACTGCTGGTGCATGGACCCCAAATAATAATAAAAACAAGAGCAAAAACAATAGGGTTCCAGCAGCTTGGACCCCTAATAATAATAATAATAATTTCAATATGTAAAACCATTATAAAATGACACCCCCTCGCCAGTAATTACACTGCAGTTCAAAAAAAAAAAAATTTTCACTGTAGGAAGCTATAGATACACATTATTGTTATGTTATGTTACAAGTATTTCAATTGTTTTCCCTCCTCCGGTTCCAGCTTGACTTGTCAAGATTACATCCATTATTAAGCATTTCCATGCCTGCAGTCTTTATCCTGTTGTACAAATATCTGTTGTATATTTAGTGAGCACTGGGGTTTGCTCTTGTTGAGTTGTGAAGGACTGGAGGACGTCTCTATCACTTGGAGTAAACTTTGTAGGCATGTTATTCTACTCATCTGTGGTTGAGTTTTAAGTGTAAGATTCCTTGTGATTGTAGATAATTATTGGTTTAGATAAACACAGTTACAGTATGTGATGGGTTATACAATAATAATATAACGTGAACCTTGTGCGGTGGTAACTGACAATCTGTGCATCCACAATGATACTGATACCTGAGACTTCCTTTAATCCACTGGTCAAAAATGTGGGAAGCTTCCTTCAGAGCGTCCTGATCTCCCATCTGACAAGCAATGCCAAGGACGGTCTCTCTCAGTAACCTGTCACACATCCAACAGGCAAGAATTCCATCTCACAGCCACAGAAAACAGCATAAAACACAGAATTATATTAATCTTTGCATTAGTTTTTATTTTGGGCTTTACTCTTGCACTATCCTCAGTGCAATCTCAACTTTTCAGACAAGATTTTGTCTAATATAAGGCCCCAATTACACTAAGCATTAACATGTGATGTCGCGATCTGGATACTTAGGTTTGAGAGACTGAGAGAAATTGAACTCATACTTAACGGGAGATAGTTAAAGGCCCATGCTGTGTTCTCTTAAAGCATCTGTTATTGTCACTCACATCCTGACCCTGATTGACCCCTGATACATTTCTTGATTTGGTATTATTCTTTCTTCTTTTTTACTTAACAGAAATATACCAAACTCTCTTTTCCCTATTCGGTGAGATATACACAATTGTGAAGTGAGTGACGCCATGGTTTCTGTCCGACTCAGGCTGGTGTGTTAAACTATGCGCTGCCAGATCCTTTGTGTATCTTCACTTCCATAAGCACGGTTTCAGCACCATTGTTCTGGACCCGATTCTGACATTTTTCTTTTCACACCTTGACGGTTGCCCGTTCCGCAATCATGAACCGGTCCGCCATTTTGGTTTCGCTCCCTCTCCTTTGTTACCGCACGCACGCACGCACGCACGCACGCACGCACGCACGCACGCACGCACGCACGCACACACGCACGCTCCACACACACTAACACGTGCGTGTATGTAGTGTTTTATCAGTTAAAATTTCCTGTTGTGTTTAGGTTGACATTCACTCAGCATTGACTGTAAAGTTGATGCTGCTGAATTGTAATATATCTTGTTATAAACAAACAACAACAACAAACAACAATGTTGGTTTGAAACCAACCTCTGCCACATCAAGAACTCACAAGTTACCTTCAGTGAGCTGTTACTTTGGTGGTGTCGTAGACCCACACAATAATTTAACTAAATTGACTTCAATTTTGAATTATAATTATAAATTAATTTGATTAAAATTATTATTTAATATCAGTTTTGATATCTTCGATTGCCAAATTGATCTAAATAACCTGTTGCACCTACATTTGCTTGTTTTCCTGTCTGCCTTATTTTCCTTGAGAATCTTTATCTTGGACTTTACTTTTGACTTGGACATTGGATTATCTACCTCTGTGTTTTTTGGGGCAATTTTCATCTAGCCCGTATGCTAGTCGTATTTTGTTACATAAACCTCTCATGTTTGTTCTTTCTTCTCCTGCCAGTTGCTCTTATTTATAATAAAGACTGCTCCTCACTGTGTTTGAGTCCTCACCTTTGCACCCAGTTTCCCTGACAAAATGTGTGCCTGTATCTGTTCCATTTACACCTTGCATTAACGTGTGTGTGTGTGGTATGTTAACCATGCAAGGAAAAACACATGAAAGGTGTAAATACACGGCCCACAAAAAAAGTTATTAGTTACCTCTAAAAATGCATGAAACTCAAACCATGGAAAAACGAACTTGCTACTGAGATGCAGAATTTAGATAGCGAGAACATGTTTTAAAACAAGGTGTAAATGTAGCAATATGTAGTAATATTCCCAATTGGCCATAAAATATTTGAGCATTGCTTTCTCATACTGCCATGTGATAAACCCTTTAACCTCAAAGCCTGGCAGCCTCGAGCCTGGCAGAACTTCTTTTCAAAAGCATACATTGTTCCAACTTTACCTCTGTGTCTGTGTGCCTTCATCATGCCAACCGAGTTGTGTTGAGATTCCCTTAACATGGTCACGGAACAGTTTCTAGGGAAAAGAAACAAACATCACTCTTAACACCAGGAAAATACAAAACCTTAGCATATAGCACGAACTGTAATACACGTCTTTGTAAGATTTCACAGAGGACTTTCCCCAAAATGTGAAATTATCAAACATTATCCTGTCAGAACGTCTTCCTCACATAAATGATTTAATCAGAATATCTGCTGCACACAAATGGCACTTATCATGAAATCAAGCACAGCTCTATACCTTAGTGTTGCAACACACGTGTGATTGAAGTGTGAGTGACAGAATGGGATTTAGTGAGCAAATGGAGACAATCGCCATTTAAACTAGAATGCAACTTCATGTACACTTCTTTTGGGTTAAACTTTTATAAGTTTGAGATCCTGATCTGATCGTCACTCTGACACAGATGAAGTGCTTTTTGCATGCTGAGATTTTTTTCACCAGAAGAATTTCCCCTCATTTCATTTTTTTCATATGAGCCATGCCAATCAGGAGAGGGGTTTTTTTGCCTTCTTTTTTATTTTTCACTATATCCTTGATCAGAACACTGACACAGTTGCAGTTTTAATTTTATCAACAAAAAATCACGACAATACGTTTTTGTTAACGAGCAATATTCCCTTGATAATGACATGATGTTACCGAGAACGTAGTGATTGCTGACGATAATATCAGTAAATCTCTGTTCAGATCATAAAATGAAAATCCACTGTGTAAAAGCTAATAATGACTAAAATAACAAAAAAAGCCCTTACAATGGAAATATTACGATAACAAAATTAATCATTTGGACAACCGGGCATGTTAAATTTCACTAGAGCTGTCGTCCATCAAAACGGCATGTCACACCCATTTGACGCTCCTATTGGATGATTTCTGTGTAACGCTGAGCTGTGTGGTTTGCTTGCTTGTCAATAATGTTCTAACTCACTCTGAGAAAGTTAGTGGCAAGGTGACAACATTTTTCAAATGCAAACATCTCAGAATGGCAACAAATATACCAGCCAGTAGTCAAGCCACATCTGTTGGGAGCAAAAGAAGGGATGATATCTGGGTTCACGTCTACTACAACACCGTTGAATGGGCCGTGCAGTTAGGAGAGCTACTGAGGAGCCACCTGTCAAAATTAACACCAAACTGTTATTTTTATAGCTAGACAGAAGTTTCAGTTTTTTGCGTGTTTTGGAGATAATTTATGACTTATTACTGAAAACACATGACATCATCATCATAACGACTCTCCTTTTCTGGCATAGCATAAACTACATATATTGCATTGTGTACTGTAGCGAAATGGAAAATTGAAAATTAATTACATAGAAAAATGACATTAAAATGAACAGCCTGCATCACTTAATCTGTTGCACACCCACCACAGAGCCTTATTAGCTGCGTCAGTGGATGATGTCTTTTGTTATGGTGACATCCAGCTTTAATCCCACTCCATCATGTTAAATTGCATGCTGATATGCACAGAGAAACACATTGTATTGCCTGAAATCCATGTCCAGGGAGAACTCACACATGAAAACAACAAGGAAACTCTTGCAATAGTATTCTGGAGGGTTGACCACAATGGACTGAAAAGTTTACACAAACCTGTTCAATTAATATGAAGTAATAATTATTCCAAAAAAAAAAACCTTACGAGAAATGTTACTATGGCATTAATTACCTGAACATGTGTCCAATTACACCATTACGTTACCACTGTAGAAATATAGATATGATATATTTGTCGTGTGGCTCATTGTCAGTCTGCTCAAATTTTGATCCTGTGTGATCGCATGCAGGCGTAATCGCAGACGGGAAACCATTTACAGACCTCGACTGTATGTAATGTCGCTAACGGACCAACTGTGCATTCAGAAATTATGTTTGGATAAGCAATCCAAATGATGCTGCAGATATTTTTTAAAAATTCCTATTCCATCGCTGTTCTATATTACCTGTGTGTTCTCTGTGCTGTCATCTCACGTCAATGTCCCGGACCCAGATGTGATCGGTGCAGTTAAGTACACAAATATATCAGTGGGAACACCAGCAGACACTGAAAATGTCATTCTCTGTTCTTCCCAGTTTGGGCAAAACATGGAATATGTGTTGCTGTGTTTGTTCATTACTCTGCGTTCTTAATAACAAATTTACAAAACAAAATCACATTGTGGTATTTGGTGTGATTTTAATGTTTATCATGTTGTTTCATTCTTATAAATAACACTAACATATTGCATATTAAACATTGTGTACTGTTTAATCAGTGCACTTTTCCTTTGGTACAAGTTTTAGCAAGATTACAGGCAGGTTATTGACTTAAAGGGAGGGATAGGAGACATTGAAAAATCTCATTCCCAGAAAGCTGAACAGCTGGCAATCCTGGCAACCTAAGAGGCGTGGACTGGATGAGACTGATTTTAATAATCTGAATGTGCCACACAGAAATGGAGTTAAACGTCCACGCATCTCAAGTCTGAATACAAGTAACTTTACTCGCAGATCTTTTGACTTAAGCAGTCCCACTTGAGTAACCAAGTCCAAATCAGGCCCTTAATACGTAGGTGGGAACTACCAACTCTGAACAACCAGTTTCCGACTTATAATCGAAGGCACGATAAATACCTGTACCTTTTCTCATATTGAGGAAGGCTTTTGGATGAACAGCAAAACGCGTTCAGTCATTTTTTCCTGTCCAGTGGTTACTGTATGATTACTGCACAATAAAACTTTAATTATTCTACGAATATGGCAATAAATAGATTTTTCCAAAGTCATCTAAACACAATTAATATAATCAAAAGGGAATATATCAACACAAGGTTACTCTTATAGACCAACCTAGAATGTGGAATTGCGAATTGATTTGTTCTGGTATGTAATGATTATATTCAGAGTAAGGCAACCCTGCATACCTTTCTCCACCTGGAGGACCCTCCCTCATACTCAGATTAGGCAGCACATCACGAATGTTCAGCAAATGGTCTCCTTCAAAGTTCAAAGTTCAAAGTTTTTTATTTGTCATATGCAGTCATACAAGTATAACAGTGAAATGTTTTTTGTAGTAGGTTCCAGACTGTGCTTCTTACATTATAAGTAAAAGCAAAAAAAAGGGAAAACTTTCGACTTAAAAATGTATAAGTATACATCCTATTTACAAATCTATTTCACGACGTAAACCATCTATTTATAGCCAATACAACCAGGAGCGGGGGAATGTATGTACATGAGTAACAATAAATTCTTGTAGTCCTTTACATAGTGCAATGTTAAAGATGATTGTACATGAGTGTGAGTGTGATATAGTGAGTGTTGAGTAAAGTACAGGGGAGAGAGAGATTGTGGAGGAGTCTAGGTCTTCTGGAGTTTAGGAGTTGAATTGATTGAGGATAAAAACTCCTCCTGTGTCTCTCAGTCCTTGCCTTGTGGCTGCAGAGGTGCTTCCCTGACCTCAGCAGTTAAGCAGTTTGTGTCCGGGGTGGATGGAGTCCTTTCTGATGCTGAGAGCCCTGGTCATGCACCTCCTGCAGTAAATATCCCGCAGGGGTGGAAGGGAGACAGAATGGTGTGCTCGGCCAAACCTGTCCTGTGCTGTACAGTTCCCATACCAGGCGGTGATGCTTCCAGTCAGGATGATCTTAATGACTGTGGCGTAGAATGATTTTCTAGACCTGTCTATCCACGGCTTTTGGGTGGAGAAAGTCTTTACAGATATCGTGGGGACGATGGTGTCCGCTAGCTTGCCAATGAAGCTCACCGCTACTTCCACAAAGTCTTCGTTGTTTACGGAAGTTGACCAGAACATATCCCAGTTGAGGACACTGAGTGCGTCCTGTAGCGTAGCCTCTGATTGGGCTGTCCAGCGCTTGACCTCTCTCGTCACTGGAGCTTCCTGTAGTAGTCTTTGTTTATATTCCAGTTGGAGGAAAATGGCGGTATGGTCTGATTTCCCAAAAGCCGGTAGGGAGATAGCTTTGTATCCCCAGGCTGTAACAGTGGTCCAAAGTTTTTTCTTCTCTGGTGGGGCAGGAGACGTGCTGATGGAAGTTAGGCATGACCTGCTTCACTGCGGTACAGACAAAAAAAAAACCTATAAAATATATTATATAGGTATATTGTGCATGGAAACATAGCCACTGTCTGAACTCCAAGGGGAGAAGTGTGCACTATTATCACGTTAATATCCCCTGAGATTACAAAAACACAAAAGACATTGCATTCCTGTTAACAATGGCTCCCCTCATGATTAATCTTGCTGGGATGGCAGCCTTTTCATTCTGCCTTCCAGTGTCAACATTCTGAAAAGGTATAAACTTTGTGTTGAAGACTTCCCCTCTCCATCTGTCTCTTTTCTAATGTGGTCCAAGTATGGTGCCACATCGGCATTTCTGCCTCCACCTCCCTACGCCAGTTGTTGGGGCTTCCTCTATTCCTCCTCATTGCTTGATTGGGGATTCCATCTCAATGCTTTATTGGTGATTTTATTCACAAGTCTTCTCTAGGTGTGACCACCCCACCTTCACTTTCGTCTCAGGATCTGTGTCTTGATCAGCTCTTTTTTCCCATAGTGTCTCGTTGATTACTCTGTCTGTCCATCTGCTGTTTAATATTCTTCAAAGACGTTAGTTAATGAAGAACTGTAATTTTTGGGTTATTCATTTTGTTGTTTGCCAAGTCTGAGATCCCTATAGGAGGCCTGCCTTCACGTACAAGTTCAAGATATTCAGTTTTGTTTTGTGTGTTTAGGAGACCCAGTTGACTTCACCTCTGGTATATCCCTCTTTGGAATGTGAAGAGGAAACTGAAGACTTTGTTTATTGCACTAATTTTCAGATATCAAACTGACTTTTAACCCCTCAAACAAGGGATGAGGTGCTTTGTTCAATCTCACTCTGACAGGAACATCACGAAAGAAAATAAATGGTTAGTTTATGGACATTACCGAAACCCCAAGGATGTGCAAATGGTCACCTTTCACCTCTCCACAGTAAAGTTGTCAATTTAACACTTAACAGACTCTGCTTTCCCCCTTCACTCACCTTGGGAGAAAACATGCTGTGTCAAGAGACATGGATTTGTGACACCTCTGGCGACACTCATCTAAGCACCAAGAAACTCTTCCGATACATGTATTGAGGATTAAAGACTTTACTTGGGAAAGAGACTTTGGTATTGTGAAAAGTGATCTCATCAAACTATTTTGATGGAACTAAAACCGATCTTGTCATTATGATCTTTCTGTCTCCTGTTCCCTCTCTCTGGCTTTATCAACATATACATACACACACACCTAACCATCTGCCTTTCTAACCCTGGTGTGATCCCCACAGGACGCTGACCAGGGATACGTCATAAATTTTTAGTACATTCCTGAGTAATTCTCCACTACCTTCTCTAAATGTTGAAGTTAAGTTTGTAATTGTTAGTAAGGATGTAATCGTCTTGTAAACCACATATTACTGATCAGGAAATAAGGTACATCAAATGGGTCCAACTTTGATGTTTCTACGATAAAAACTGACAGAGCTACGTTTTAGGTGGGTAAATGTTTGGGGATATCATGTTAATATACTGCCTTCGAGTGTGTGGTTCAGGCTTGAACGTGTGTTCCAGTCACTCTCATCTCTCAATATTTAACCCTATGTGTTTTTGTATCAAGTATTTGAAATTAGTCATGTTTGGAGCAAGGATTATTTTTGATAGTGAGTGGCGAGGAAGTGACAGTCAATAGTCAGTTTTTAGAATCTTATTAACATTAAAAAGTAGGTTTAACTCAAAGTTAAACAATTGTCTAATCCAAATATTATCTTTGAAGTTTGTATGAATCGGACTATGTAATTTGTGTTTAAGATCATTGCTTAATGAGCCATGGTGATTTGCTGGAAATATGAAATTTGGTTGTGCAATGACGTTTTGTAACCACCTCAAGCCAAATTACATAAAGTAGGACACACGCTGGTTCCAGAACAAAGGATTGTAGGTGTATCACCGTTTTTCAGCATAAAACTACAGTCCTTACCCTAAGAACTTGCCCATGGCCTGGAGCCAAATAAAAACAGCTGGAGGCTGGCTCTTCCTCTCTCTTAAACTCGCTCTCTTCCGCTCTCTTGCGCTTCTTTCTCTTATCTTTTTGTTTGTTTCCACTTTTTCCATCTCCTAGGAAACGCATGTCACATCTCCAGGCTTTTCGCCATTAAATGTTTTCTGTGAAACTTCTTTTCTGTATCACGTATTCCCTTAAATGAACTTTTTCAGAATCAAGTGCACCTTTTATTTCTTTTGTCAAGCTACGCGCAGTGTTTAAACTCGAGTGAAAGTAAACTTTATTTTGGAAATTTTTCGTGCTCAGTAACGTTGAGGTTTAATTTCGTTCAGCTTCTGGCTGAACACGCCAGATCCCCTGGAGAAATCCGCTGATGACCCCTTTCTGTCCATTTTCCCCCACCACCACCACCTCAAGCGAAACGTCATCACTGGGTAAACCGTGAAAATACTACCTGCTGAGCTGTTGTGGTATCAGCTGAGGATCGCTGCCGCACAGCGGGAAACCACTATGTCACCACTTGTTCATCTGAGGATATCATCCCAGCAAAGTAGGCTAAGAAATCCTTCCTTGCTGCTCATCTATTGCTGTGTAGGGTCTCACACGGGACACCAAGAAATATGTAGGAGCAACAGGTTATTTAGATCAACTTGGCTATCGCAGATGTCGAATTGATATTAAATAATAATAACTTTAATCAAATTAAAGTTACCTCAGGGCACCACCCACCCTACAGGAAGAAGATGGAGGATCAGCTGCAGCAGAACGACACCAGAGGCGTCTGGAGAGGCCTGAAAACCATCTCAGGCCACGGTATAACGAACTCCCAGACTGCAGGGGACCAGAAGTGGCTGAATAATCTTAACCCCTACTTCAGTAGATTCGAGCAGATATCTGCCCCTCCTCCCCCAATCCAATCCTCCCTGCTGCAGCT